>JAUESR010000179.1:0-94121 GCA_030914345.1 Drosophila koepferae | reverse complement strand
TGGCGTCGCTGCCAACTTGAACAGGCATCGATGGACATTTTTAAGTTATTTAGCGCCGTTTTGCAGGTAAGTGTTGTATTAGTGAATTTTTGTGTCATTTATTTGTCTGTTTATACATTTTATTTATTTATCATATGCCGGTACATTGAATGGCATCACTGGATACAGGCAGGCAAGTATAGTGAATTAGTCTTTTTTTAAATTTTATTTATTAATTTATTTATATTTTTTATATTTCAGGTACTTGAGTGGCGTCGCTGGCAGCTGGAGTTGGCATCGATGGACATTTTTACAAGCAGTAAGTATTTATTAGTGGATTTATTATTTTATTGTTTAATTTTATTTATATTTTTACTTTTATTTCTTTTATTTCAGGTACTACTAGTATAGTGCCACGCTAGTGCATAATCTGATATGGATGAGCTGGTGAGCCAGCTCGTGGAGTATTTGTCGTTAGTTGCCCTAGCTTCGTAGTCGCAGCTGAGCTCCATCATCGCACTGATGTCAGCCGTTGGACCTGGTTGCAGCTGTTGACTGTCTCGCTGCTGCTGCTGCTGCTGCTGTTGCTGTCGTTGCTGCTCATCCATAGTTTGTAGTTCAATCCATGTTATCTATGTTGTTTTTTTTTTTTTTAAGTCCCGATTTGAATAAATTATTTAAAAGCATCATCATGTGTTCCATCATTTTCTCCATCCTTTCTAGCATTTTAGTGTTCCTTTCCAGCAGCGCCTCGAGGCTACCTGACTTTGTTTGCCCATCTTGGAGCTGCTGTTGCAGCCTGGCCAGATGCCTCTCTGGTGGATTTCGTCCTGTTGATGTTGCTTGTCTGTTTTGATGTGGTGTTGATTTTGTTGGCCGCTGCGTTGTCTCTGTTGTTGTTGTTGTTGTTGCTGCTGTTGGTTGCTGTTGTTGCTGTTGTTGCTGTTGTTTCCTTTATGCGATCCAGGCACTTGCGCTACTATATGTTAGTTTGCGTTTAGTGGTCTGGATTTAGTGGCGTCTTTTTGTCATGTTGTTGTTGTTGTTGTTGTTGTTATCGTTTATGCGTTGTCTCTTGTCGTTTGTGATTAGTCAATTGTCGTTTATGCGTTGTCTCTTGTCGTTTGTGGTTTGTTTGGCTAAAATGCCGTTGTTGTTGCTGATGCTGGTGCTGACGCTGCTGTTGCTGTTGCAGGTGTTTCAGGTGCTGCAGCCTCTTTGCTTGTGGAATATATTGTACAGCCAGCAGTTACTTCTTGCCTCTTTATACTTCAGACAGCCCTTATAGCAACTGACATGTGCACCTCCACAATTGATGCACTTTGGAGGTGCAATCTCTAGCTTTGATGCACGCTGCAGTTGCATGGCTGCCTGAGCACTTCATGCAAACATATGGGCGGCGGCAATAGTTCTTAGTATGGCCAAAAGCCTGGCATCGATGGCATTGTGCCGGATCAATGGGCTTGGCCTGCCGCTCTACTCGCACGCAGTGACCGCTAATTGTATCGAGTTTGTGTATTTTGAGATGGCTACCATCACTCCCACCTCAAATATATTCAATGGCATGCCAGTGAATCGATGCTTCATGACACGTATGAAGCGTGTCACGAAGCCCAATTCGGCAAGTTTTGCCCTCAGCCAGTCACAGGGTATCGAATGATGCAGCTGTTTAAGCACCACTCGATATCCTTTATTTTGACGCGACTGGTGGGTATAATGCTGTACATTATCAGCGGTCAATATACCCACAATGGCTCTATGTGTGGCCATATCTTCGCAGTGGATATTCAATCCAGCATTATTGCGTGCGGCTATGTTTGTAGTGTATTTGCCGACAGCTGGATGATTGTTAAGTGTATCCAGCAGTGGCAGTATATCATTGACTTTTGGTAGACAAATGTGTGGAATTTTGTCCCTGTTTGTCTGTTGTTGTGTCTGTTGTTGTGTCTGTTGTTGTATCTGTTGTTGTGGCTGTTGTTGTGGCTGTTGTTGTTGTGGCTGTTGTTGTGGATATTGTTGTGGATGTTGTTGTGGCTGTGTCTGTGGCTGTTGTTGTGGCTGTTGTCGTGGCTGTTGTTGTGGATATTGTTGTGGATGTTGTTGTGGCTGGGGTTGCCTTTTTGTCAAGAAGTTCAAATTCAGCCCAAAAGGCTGCAACATGTTTAAGTGCCCTGTGCTTCGTTTCGCTTTAGGCTGTTGTTGTTGTTGTTGTTGTTGCTGCTGTTGCTGCTGCTGTTGTTTTTCGAGCAGCTGTTTTTGGCGCACTTCGCAGTGTAGCTTGGTGGCAAAGGCGCTTTTAATTTTGGCGTATCAATAGGGAGTACGTCATCGTCGTCTCCGTCGTCAGTCTGCATTTCGATGCAGCGCCTTTTAAAAGGCGATCGGAAATTTGCTGTTGTTACTGTTGTAGTAGTTGCTGTTGTTGTTGTTGTAGTTGTTGTTGTTGTTGTTGTTGTTGTTGCATGTGGCAGCTCTTGTGGTAGCAAAGGTGGCACATAGGAATGCCACCTTTGTACCATGGCACCATTTTCTTCAGTCAGCTGTTGTTGTAGTTGTCTGTCAGTATTGTATGTGGCGGCACTTGTTGCTTTGTTTATGTGTGTCAATGTAGAGACGCCTAAAATAGGCGCCACTTTGTTATTGTTGTGGCTGCGTTGAGTAGCGTCCGCATTGTCGCTTGTCATGTTTGTTTTTGTGTTTGTCATTGTGTTTGCGTTTTCGTTCTCATTAGCGTTCATGTGTGTGAGCGTGTGTGTGTGTGTATGAGAGAGCATGGATGTATGTGCGTGTGTATTGGCCATTTCCTCAGAGAGAGTGCTTGTGTGCATCTCGTTAGCTTTGGCTTTGTGTAGGTGCGTGTGAGTGTGCGCTTGCGCTGGTGACTCGCTCTCCCTGACATTGCACATGTGTGAGCAAACATGTTTAGGTATTGGTGAGATCAGGGAGAGAGAAATGTTTGGCGCGTTTTCCTTCTCTTTTTCGGCATTTATGGCGTTGTTTGAGGTGGTATGTGTGTGTGTGTGTGGACTCACCTCGCACAATTTTGTCAGGAATTATTGTGTCATTTTCTGTATTTTCTGCAATTTTTATGGCGGCTGCCAGCGTCTCGTCCGCCATGGCGTCTTTTCGGCATGTCGCGGGGTCGCACCATTTTCGAAACAGCTCCCTGGTCTCCTCGGAGTCATCTGAAGAGTTCATGTTGTAGTCACTTGTTGTTGTTGTTGTTGTATAATTGTTTATAAAAAATTGTTATAAAAAATTGTCGCACTATGTTTTCTATTATTAATATCAAAATATATATATTTTTTTTTTAAATTAAATTTATCTGTTTATTGTCTTTTCTTTCCTTATAATTTCGTGTTGTAATTTCTTATTATTATTAATTGTTTATTAATTACAACACTTTTTATTATTTGCGGCGGCGGCACACGGCTAGGCGAATTATTCAATTATTAACTTGTATTTCGGCCATTTTAAAATAACTAGCCTTTCACTCTCATGCGCTTGAAGAGCGCCACGCAAAAACACGTCCGTCTTCGTTCGTAGTCAGTCCAAAAGCATTCGCCTAGTCGTGCCCCCCTCGTAACAGATATTTTCTCTTTAAAATTTAAATTATTGCTAGATGTAACAACTTTTCTTAAATTTAAATAGCTGCTGTTAACAGCACTTTGATGTCGTTAACGTAACATATTGTCTAACATATTTGAAAAAGTCTTCATATCGATATTTTCCATACACTTGCCAGCTGATCTTACATTCAAAAACTGACCTACACTACATAACATTAAATTGAGCCAAGTACAAGAAACAATACATATTTTTCTTAGAACTAGACAATTGATTATTAACATAAATATTTATTAACTATATTATTTTATTTCTTTCTTTTCAGGTACTGGGTCATCTGGTCATCTGGCTGCGATTCGTCGTCATCTTTTTGGGTAAGTATTTGCTGAAGTGTGTGTGTGTGTGTGTGTGTGTGTGGCCTATTAGTGATTATAGTTACTAATAAACATCATCTTCTTCTTTTCCAGCTGGATACCATCGTCGGAGTGATTCTTGTCGTCGTCAGGTAAGTGGATTAGTTGGCGCTTTTTACATCATTAATTTGAATAGCCAGTCCGGCTATTCAAATTGGTAAACAGTGTTGGCACTCGCAATGCCTGTGAAGCGACAAGAGCAGAATTTTTTTTTTTTTTTTTTTCTTTTTCAAGTGAAAAAAGTGCATTAATATTTGATTTTATAATCCAAAAACAGAATAATAATGTGGAAAAAGTTGAATTTGTGCTCTGTGTTTACATTGCAAGCCAGTCAGCTGGGCTTGCTCTGTGTAATTGCCATTAGTGTGTGTGTGGTGTGTGTGTGTTAGTGTCTTGCCATATGCCAATAGCACCCAATTTAGAAGAGGTTGCATTTGCTAGAAAATACATTCCAATTGGATTTCTAGCAGGTCCAACGTCGCCTCAAGGTGGTGAAGATGGGGCGGCATATGTGTTTTAGCATTACTTGTTGTTCGTTGCCACATGTTGCAATGTCGTGTAAAGTTGATTTTTGTCGTATTAGTGTATTTAGTTATTTGCATGTGTTTACTGTTTATTCATTAATTTTATTTATTCTTTTCGTTGCAGGTACGTTGGTGTGGCATCCCTGAAGTCCGGATGTGGCAGCATAGGCAACTGTTGCAGGTATGTACATTTGTGGATTTGAATTGAGTTTTGTTTAAGTATATTTATAGTGTTTTATTTATTTAAAAATATTTAACTGGAAGTGGCGCAGGCATCCGTCGTCATCTTTTAGAGCTTTTCTTCGTGCATGCAGCTAAGTGTGAGTTTAGTGAATTTTGTCGTTTTATTGTTTTATATAATTTATTTATTAATTTTTTGTTTTGTTTCAGGTACGTTTAGTGACTTCATCTGGATGCTGGGAGCAGGCATATGTAGTCGTTTTATGGATTTTTACGCCATGTTGCAGGCAAGTGTGATTTGTGAGTTTTAATTGAATGTTGTCGTTTTACTGTTTTATATAATTTATTTATTATTTTTATTTAGTTTCAGGTACGTTTAGTGGCATCACAGGATACAGGAGCAGATAGGTGTATATTTGTGAATTTTAGTCTTTAAGTTGTTTTTATACTTTGTTCCCGAAGGGGAAAAAGTATATTGGTTTTGTGCAATGTCCGTCTTGCTGTCCGTCCGTCTGTCCGTCTGTCCGTCTGTCCGTCCGTCCGTCTGTCCGTCTGTCCGTATGAACGCAATATTTTTCGGCGCTATTAGAGCTAGAGACTTGAAATTTTAAACATATACTCATATATGCTCCCGAATTATAAAGTGTAAAAATTTTCCCGATCCGCCCACTAGGGGCGTGGCAAATCGGAAAACTCTTCCGCCCATAGTTAAGTTATCATACTAGATGATGAGCTAGAGAGTTGCAATTTGAAATGTATACTCGGGGTGACAACCCAAGTTCAAAAAGCTATGGCGGATATATCTACGCCCATTGGGGGCGTGGCAAATCGGGAAATACGTATCTTCTACACCGCTAAAGCTAGAACGCTGAAATTTTGCATGTGAGTTAATGTTATGTTATTCTAAGAAGATCGATCAAAAAGTTATATGTCTACGACCATTGGGGGCGTGGCAAATCGGACCTGAATATATAGTGATTTTTCAAATTGTGCTATATTTTGAACACTATTGACACTAGAGACTTGAAATTTTGCTTGTATACTCGGGTTGACAACCCAAGACTAATAAGCTATGGTAGATATATCTACGCCCACAGGGGGCGTGGCAAACCGCAAAAGTTTATATCTCCTACAGTTTTAGAGCTAGAAGCTTGAAAATTGGATAGTTGAGTTACTAATGTTCTCCTCTATCGATGCCCCAAAAATATTTTTTCAGCCTCTTTGGGGGCGTGGCATATCGAAAAGTACCCTGTAATTTTCGCATTTTTGGAATGTAAGCAACCAATTTTGCAGTCATGTTAGCCTCGGCCTTTTCTAAGAACTGGCAAAAAATTATGCGTCTACGCCCACTGGGGGCGTGGCAAATCGGCAAAGAAGTTTGTTGTGGCCAACTGCATAATTCATGCATATAATAGCTTAGTAGCAATTGCTAAGATGGCAAAAAGCATTTTAACATAAATATAATAATATTAATAAATTTTAAAAAATAAAATTGATAAGTTTTTGATTAATAAATAAAAAGTTTCCAGCGGGATTCGAACCTAGGTCTTTTGAAAACAACATGTAATCGTTAGCTAAACCTAAATCAATTCACAGCTGATCAGCTGACCAGCTGATCAGCAGCTTGTGACGAAACAAAACAATACAATCGCAATTCTTGCAATATGTATACACTTTTGGATGTGTATACACTTACAAACATCTGTGTACACATAAATACATATATGCATGCATAGAAAAACTGCTTGCCACACAGCGTGGCAAATCGGAAAAATTGTTTTAGTTTTTGCTTAAATGCAAAATTCATATGCGTATGTTTATAAATTATCATCAATTGGCAGCAAGCATTTTATAATAAATATACAAATATAAAAAAATAAAAAATAAATAATTTTTGAAAAAAAGTTTTATGCGGGAATCGAGCCCACGCACGCTTGCATAATGCTTACCACCAGCGCCACTGCCCTGACCTGCACTTCATTAACTAAAACCAAATAAGACATTGTAATGCATTGCTAGAGCGCCTTTTGACAAAACTAAAATAACGATCGAAAAATTCCCAATTCAGTCACAATTCGTAGAATATTCTGGCATGCAAACTTTTGTATGTATACTTAGAAAATTGTATATACTCGTATAGTGTGTACATGTGTAAATCTGTATGTATGTATGTGTTGGAAAAACGTTTGTTGCTTGCCATGTACGTTTTCTAATTGCCGAAATATTTCGTTAATTAAATGTTTATTAAATAAATAAGATGCACCTATGGGAACAAAGTATATCGCAGTTAGTGGCGCCTAACTGCAACGTTCTTACTTGTTTATTATTTATTTATTAATTTTATTTATTCTTTTACTTTCAGGTACGTGTAGTAGCATCACAGGACACGGGGCACGGCATCAGTGGACATCCCGTTTAGATTCCTCGCCATGTTACAGGTGTGTGTGTATTTGTGAATTTGTGCCATTTAGTTGTGTAGTGAGCTTTGTCATATATTTTGTATTTATATATATATTTATATATATATATATATTTATTATATATATATATATATTTATTTATATATATTTATTATATACATATATATTTTTTTTTTCATTAATCGTTCATTTGATAATTTAGTTATTTTTCTTTTTCAGGTACATAGTTGGCATCACTGGTGACAGGTGGGAGCATCACTGATCATCTTGTTGTTGGAGCTCGTCAAAGATGCAGAGAAGTGAATTTTTTATTATTTATATTATTGACTTGTGTTTATTTGCAATTATTAATTGTATTTTTATTTATTTATATTTTTTTTTTTTCATGAGTGCGGCTTAATACAACGCCATGCTAGTTGGCGCGGATGTGCTGGATGTTGTTGAGGTGGTGCGCCAGCTGGAGGCAGACATGTCCTCGGCGGCCTCGTACTCACGGCTGAGTTCCATCAGCTCCCTGATGTCAACCCTTGGTCTTGGTAGCCGTTGCTGTTGGACTCGCTGCTGCTGTTGTAGTTGTTCTTCATTATTTATAATTTCTAAATGTGTTGTATTTGTATTGCATTTGTATTTGTGTTATTAGCAGTCAATAAAGTTATCACTATTGTCATAATTTTTTCAATTTTTTCTTCCATTTTTTTTAAGATGGCAATTTGATTTTTCAGCATGCTCTCTAGGCATGCAGCAGCAGCTGCAGTTTTAGTTAGTGATGATTGTCTATGTTGCTGTTGTTTTTGTTGCGGCTGCCTCTTGTTGTTGTTGGATCTTGGCGTTTTTGTCCGTGTATTAGATGACTGCTGATGCTGTTGTCGTTGCAGTTGTTGTTGTTGTGGTGCTTGATTTTTATGTGTTCGACGCGCTGCGCTGCTATATGTTAGCTTGCGTTTAGTGCCTGTATTTAGTGGCGTCTCTTTGTCATGTTGTTGTTGTTGTTGTCGTTTATGCGTTGTCTCTTGTCGTTTATAATTTGCATGGCTCAAATGCCTTTGTTGCTGGTGCTGGTGCTGGTGCTGGTGCTGATGCTGACTCTGCTGTTGTTGTTGTTGCAGTCTCTTTGTCACAGGTATATATTGGACAGCCAATAATTTATTTCTGGCCTCTTTGTACTTGAGGCAGCCCTTGTAGCAACTGACATGTGCACCTCCACAATTGATGCACTTTGGAGGTGCATCTCTAGCTTTGATGCACGCTGCAGTTGCATGGCTGCCTGAGCACTTCATGCAAACATATGGGCGGCGGCAATAGTTCTTAGTATGGCCAAAAGCCTGGCATCGATGGCATTGTGCCGGATCAATGGGCTTGGCCTGCCGCTCTACTCGCACGCAGTGACCGCTAATTGTATCGAGTTTGTGTATTTTGAGATGGCTACCATCAGCCATTGGCTGTAGCTCCACCTCAAATATATTCAATGGCATGCCAGTGAATCGATGCTTCATGACACGTATGAAGCGTGTCACGAAGCCCAATTCGGCAAGTTTTGCCCTCAGCCAGTCACAGGGTATCGAATGATGCAGCTGTTTAAGCACCACTCGATATCCTTTATTTTGACGCGACTGGTGGGTATAATGCTGTACATTATCAGCGGTCAATATACCCACAATGGCTCTATGTGTGGCCATATCTTCGCAGTGGATATTCAATCCAGCATTATTGCGTGCGGCTATGTTTGTAGTGTATTTGCCGACTGCTGGATGATTGTTAAGTGTATCCAGCAGTGGCAGTATATCATTGACTTTTGGTAGACAAATGTGTGGAATTTTGTCCCTGTTTGTCTGTTGTTGTGTCTGTTGTTGTATCTGTTGTTGTATCTGTTGTTGTTGTGGCTGTTGTTGTGGATATTGTTGTGGATGTTGTTGTGGCTGTGTCTGTGGCTATTGTTGTGGCTGTTGTTGTGGATATTGTTGTGGATGTTGTTGTGGCTGGGGTTGCCTTTTTGTCAAGAAGTTCAAATTCAACCGACTTCACAGCTCGTTCCGTGTGCAGTCGCGTTTTCTAGTGCTCCCGCAAAAAATAAATATTTACCAGAACGCCGCCACCAGAATATCTGGAAACGGCACAGACAATTTGTGCGTGGGTTGCCCGCGCATCATACCTTCATAGTGTTCAATAAATCAAAGAAGAAAATCACTATAGTAAAAAACAAAATTTTCGCCAGCGCACGTGCGCTTGTGTTTTGTTTTGGTTCTGCCAAAACAAAAACAAAAACCTGCAGCCTACTTTTGGGCTGTCAAATATTTTTGGTAAAATGATGCCCAACAATAGCAACAATCAAACTCCTACGTCCGCAAACCTGCAAGCAAATATACAAGCAAGATTTGATGCGACTATTGCTAAAAGAATGGCATCCCAAGCAGCTAAATCCAACACTGCGAGCGCAGATCTCGCCGCTGCCCCTACAAAAGCGTCAGCAAACTTGCAAGAGCAATTTAAGATGATCATGGCACAGAAAATGAACGCAACAGCCAAATTGGATGTAACAACAGTGCAAACTCCGAGGAACGCAAATACAAAACGGAAACTAGCAGGTATTTCTCCAAAGATGCTGGAAGATCAACCAAGCACAAATCAAAATCGTTTTGCCCTCCTACAAGCGGATGACGATACTGAAGAAATCGAAGAAATTTCAATGGACGATGCAGTACCAATGGAGAAACCTACGCCACGCCCGCCCCCTATTTGGTGTCCTAACATCAACTCGGTGGCTAACTTCCACTTGCTAATTGAGCAATGCATCAGCAAAAACTCGTATGATATAAAGGCAAAGCGAAACGACCTTGGCGTACTTACGCGAAACAGCGAAGATTATCGCGCCGTCGTGAAGCACTTCACAGAGCAAGGACTGGAGTTCCACTGCTACCAGTTAAAGGAGGATAAGCCTTACCGAGTTTGCCTTAAAGGTCTTCATCACAGCACAGATGCACAATGCATTAAAGAAGATCTCGAAAATAAGGGGCACACAGTTAAAAATGTGCACAACCCTGTTAGCCGCATCGACAAATCGCCGCTAAATATATTTTTTGTCGATGTGATCCAGGCACCAAACAACAAGCAAATTTTAGATTTGCGGGTTATTTGCAGACAGCGATGCACGGTTGAACTTCCACGCAAGTTCAACGACTTAACGCAATGCTATCGCTGTCAAGAATTTGGGCACACGCAGAGATACTGCCACAAAACACCCAGGTGTGTGAAATGCGCAGAGGATCACGACTCCAAACACTGCACTAGACCAAAAGACCAACCTCCAATTTGTGTCCACTGCGAAGAGCAACACCCGGCCAACTATAAAGGTTGCCTCACGTACAAGAGGTTATTAAAATTGCAGGCTCCAGTACAAAGACATAACCCAGCAAAAGGCTTTAACGCTGCACCGCGCCGCTTCGAAGCAGCACAGCCACAAGTTCGTGAACAACAATATGAACGCTACTGCGCAAGCGCACGGAATATCATACGCCCAAGCAGTTAGAGGAGTAAAATCCCAAGCTGACCCTTACATGCCCGATGCGGGATTTATGCAGATTCTGCAACAGCAGCAGCGACAATTTGAAGCCATCCATGAAGAGCTCAGAGCAATGCGAGAGGTGCAAGCCCAACAAGCAACAATGATGACCAGCCTAATGGCTCTAATCACCAAGCTCAGTTCCAAATAATGGCCTTACGTATAGGAATTTGGAACGCTAATGGCTTGCGTAATAAAGCGCAGGAATTAGCAGGAATTAGTAGATGTAATGCTCATTGCAGAAAGTCGTGAATGTCCGACACTTAAAATTCAAGGGTATGAGCACTATCAGGCCCATGGCGGAGGAACAAACAGCTTCGGTGGATCATCGCTCCTGGTTCGGTCAACACTGACACATACACCTCTACTTCCTTATGCCAACGCAACACTGCAGTGCTCAGCTGTTACCATTCCAACATCAATTGGAGAAGTAGAAATTGCGTCGATCTATTGCCCACCAAACAGCGATCTTCACACGCATTACATAACTCAGCTTCTAAGCCAAAGCAGTAACAAAGTTCTAATTGGAGGAGACTGGAACGGATGGCACCCATTTTGGGGAAGCAGTAGGTCAAACCAACGCGGGAGGTAATATTTGATGCGATTCAAAGGTGTCAATATTCCATCCTGGCTACTGGAGGCCCTACACGCTACCCAATAAACGGGCAATGTCCGTCAGCAATTGACTTCGCAATTTACAAAGGCCTTTGCGACCGACAACTTGGCATAGAAGACCACCTAGAGTTGTCATCTGACCATCTGCCACTAGTTGTTACACTTCATGCGCAGCCACAGCTCTTTCCAACCAGACAACGGCTCCTGCCTGTAGGATCGGATCTGACAAAATTTAAGCTTGCCCTGCCAATCGTCACTGGACCCAGAAATTGAGCTACGCACTGCTGAAGATGTGGAATACGCAGCAACTAAACTGCAAGACGCGATAAAAGAAGCAGCGTGCTTAGCCGCACCACCCTCTCGAGCAACACAAAGTCCTTCTCCTTATAATACAGCCCTCTCCCCGCATGCTCAAAGTCTTCTTGAGTATAAAAGATGGACAAGGAGCCGATGGATCCGATCACGGACAGAAAACAATAAGAGAAGGTATAACGAAGCCACCAGACAGCTCAAAGAAGTCCTGGCTCAGTTGCAAAATAGGCAAATTAGTGAGGCGCTAGAACGTGCGGATGCAGCCGGCGCAGAATTCCAGCTTTGGCGATATACACGCAACATAAAAAGACAGCCACTACGTCGTCATCCTATTCGCAATGCCAATGGAGTGTGGCTAATGGGAGACGAAGCTCAAGCTGAGGCATTTGCTGACCACCTAGAGGAGCAATTCACGACAGTGATAACAACTGCACCAGCAGAACTAGAAGACATGCGAGCAATAGTGAGCTCTCCTTTAGCAGAATCCCTAGCAATCGAGCCATGCACAAAGGCAGAAGTCATCAACCTAATGAATAAGGTAAACATTAAAAAAGCGCCAGGACACGACCGTATAGATGGCAAAGTAATTAGGGCTCTGCCAAACTCAACAATTGACTACTTCGTAGTGCTGTGCAACGCCATACTTCGCACTCAACACTTTCCAACTTGCTGGAAATGTGCTGAAATAGTCATGATTCCGAAACCTGGCAAACCCGAAACGGAAATTACTTCCTATAGACCAATCAGCTTACTACCGGTGCTCTCCAAAATATTCGAAAGAATATTCATGCGTAGAGTACTGAAAGAGCTGAGTGAGAGAAGGACTATACCAGATCACCAATTTGGCTTTAGGAGACAGCATGGCACGCCAGAGCAAGTACACCGAGTGGTTCAACACATATTGGGCGCGTTTGAAGAAAAGGAATACTGTTCTGCAGTATTTATAGATATCAAGCAGGCATTTGACCGGGTTTGGCATCTGGGCCTGTTAAAGAAGATAAAAGACGCTCTACCCAGCTCCTCCTTTAAGATGTTGGCTTCATACCTAGCAGAACGAACCTATCACGTAATAAAAGGACAAGCAACTTCGTCGACTCGGCCCGTCAGAGCAGGTGTACCCCAAGGCAGTGTTCTTGGCCCTATACTGTACACTCTATTCACCGCTGATATGCCACTGCCTCTACCAAATAATGGTATGCTAATCGCCACGTATGCTGATGATACCGCCATTCTCAGTCGGAATAAGTCGCCACAAGTTGCCTCAGTCAAGATGCAAACATATCTGAACGAACTGAATAGATGGCACAAACGCTGGAGCATCGCTGTGAACACACAAAAATCAATGCATGTCACCTTCACACTAAGAAAAGGCGACTGTCCAGACGTATTGCTTGGAGATACAATACCGAGGGCAAATAAAGTAAAATATCTCGGAGTCATACTGGATAAGAGACTAACGTACGGTGCTCACATAAGTCAGACGGTGAAGAGGTGCCAGTTCAAACTGAAAAAACTTAACTGGATGCTAAGGAACGACAGTAAACTATCGCTCTACAGCAAAAAGAAAATTTATAACGCGATTGTGGCACCAGTATTCACATACGCTATACCTTTATGGGGATCTGCTGCGCAAACGCACATTAAAAGAATACAAATTTTACAAAACAAAGCACTCAGAAAATGGACCGGAGCCGAATGGTTCGTGAGGAACGAAACGCTCCATGCAGATCTCAAGATGCCGACTATAGCAGAGCTCATTGGCCGACACAGCTCTAGGTACGCGGATAGAATATCCGTCCACCCAAACCAACTAGCGGCAAACCTACACGTCAACACAACAACCAGAAGACTAACAAGTAAGAAAGCTGTAGTCGAGACTGCTCGACTACGAAATCCCCTGAGCCCTTCTTCGAACGAATAATATTCCAAGAATTATTCGATTCGTTTCTGCACGCATAGACGCTTATAAGCATGTATGTGTGTATGCATGTGTGTAAGCATTGCAAGCGTCATGCTGTCTCGCTGCCTTTGTTGCTGCGTCGCATGGGTTTTGATGAGAAAACTTTGATGATTAATAATTCTGTTTCTAGATGGACAATCGTATTGATTTCTTCAGATTATGATTATGATATTCATATCTATATGCTAAACCAAACTGCATGTCTTTAGTATTTGAAATGCATTTTTTTCACATTTGGGGTGGTGGGGCGAAGTGGGGACCGGAATCCAAAATCTGACAAAAACCGAAATTGTAATAAATTAGTATCTATATATGCAAAAGACTTGGAGACTCTAACTCTAAAGATGAATTAGCTAGAATTTTATAACAGGTTCCCGATAAGTTCGTTTATCGATAACTTTGCAAATATACAAGGACGGACGGACAGACGGACAGACGGACAGGGCTAGATCAACTTATTTTTTTATGCTGATCAAGAATATATATACTTTATGGCCTCCTTCTGCCTGTTACATACATTTAACAAAACCATTATACCCTGATTTCCCATTTTCAATGGGCTCAGGGTATAAAAAGATGCCATCCCCTAGATAATCGTGATATAAATTAAGTAGAATATAATAGAACCTTAGTTAAGGTAAATTTAAGCATGCGCTATAGAGTCAAGGACAAAAGCTGCAATAAAATGAAATAATAAAAAAAAAAAAAAAAAAAAAAAAAGCCCAAAAGGCTGCAACATGTTTAAGTGCCCTGTGCTTCGTTTCGCTTTAGGCTGTTGTTGTTGTTGCTGTTGTTGCTGCTGCTGTCGCTTTTCGAGCAGCTGTTTTTCGCGCACTTCGCAGTGTAGCTTGGTGGCAAAGGCGCTTTTAAATTTTGGCGTATCAATAGGGAGTACGTCATCGTCGTCTCCGTCGTCAGTCTGCATTTCGATGCAGCGCCTTTTAAAAGGCGATCGGAAATTTCCTATTGTTACTGTTGTAGTAGTTGCTGTTGTTGTTGTTGTTGTTGTTGTTGTTGTTGTTGTTGTTGTTGTTGTTGTTGCATGTGGCAGCTCTTGTGGTAGCAAAGGTGGCACATATGATAGCCACCTTTGCACCATGGCAGCATTTTCGTTTGAGATTTGTTCATGTTGTAGCCTGTCTGAGATATATGTGTCAGCACTTGTTGCTTTGTTTGTGTGTGTCATTATAGGCACGCCTAAATTAGGCGCCACTTTGTTGTTGTTTTGGCTGCGTTCAATTGCATCAGCATTGTCGCTTGTCATGTTTGTCGCGTTTGTCATGTTAGTGTGTGTGTTTGTGTTTGTGTTTGCGTTTACATTCTCATTCGCATTCGCATTTATGTTTGTGAGCGTTTGTGTGTGTGTGTGAGAGAGCAGAGAGTGAGAGAGCTCGTTTGTTTTTGTTTGTGTTTCATGGCGGAGCGCTTGCGTTGTAGGCTCACTCTCACTCTCCCTGTCTCCACACATGTGAGATCAGGGAGAGCGAAATGTTAGCCGCGCTTTCTTTGGCTTCTGCAGCCATTTTGGCGTCGTGTGTGTGTGTTAGCTCACCTCGCACAATTCTTTTTGCATTTAATTTAGCATTATCTGCATTTTCCATGGCGGCTGCCAGCGTCGCGTCCACCATGTCGTCATGTATATGTCCCGCGGGGTCACACCATCTGCGGAACAGCTCCCTAGTCTCCTCGGAGTCATCTGAGGAGTTCATCTTGTTGTATTTGTTTGTTTGTTGTTGTAGTTGTTAAAGTAGTTGTTGTTGTTGGTCAAATTGTTGTTAATAATTGTTTATATGTATATTGTCACTCTATGTTTTATATTAATTAATAACAAAAAAAAATTTTTTTTTTCATTTAATATTATTAATTTTTTTATTAACTTTTTTATTTATTAACTTTTTACTTTTTTTTTTTCAATGTGTGCGTGTGATTTTTTTCCCTCTCTTTATATATACATTTTTTTTTTTTTTTTTTTTAAATACATACATACATACAGTTTTTTTTTCTTTTTACATTATTATTGTTGGCTCACATAGTCATTTATTTATTATTTGCAAGAATAAATCACGCAAGAGTACATCTTAGTCACGCACTGCACGGCGGGACACGGCTGGGCGAAGCGGGCAAACAACAATTTTTTTTTTTCCAATTATTAATTACAATGACAATTCGGCCATTTTGTACAAGCACTTTGATATCGTGTCTGTTAAAGTGTAGGTCAGTTTCAAAGATATCGATATTTATTCGATATGATAGTGCGATCAAACATTGATCAAGCTTGGAACTGACCTTCACTACATTACTTTACATTGTGAAAGGTAATAAGCTAGAAATTAAAAACATTACACAATTATTGACATATACCCTAAACATTTAACATTAACATTTCTTATTAATACTTATAATTACAGGTACATATATCTACTGGCGTCTCAGGAAGTGGCGCAGGCATCCATCGTCGTCGTGTTGAGCTTTTTTTCTTTTTTTTTGTTTTCCTCGTATCTGCAGGTAAGTTTTAGTGACTTTTGTCGTTTTATTGCTTACATTACTTTATTTTTTTTTTATTAATTTATTTTTGTTTTAGGTTCGTTCAGTGCCCTCGTCTGGTTGCTGGAATGGGCGCCTGTCGTCGTTTTGTGTATATTTACTCCGAGTTGCAGTGAAGTTTATATTGTGAGTTTTAATGAATTTTCGTTTTTTTATTGTTTCATTTAATTTATTAATTTTATATATTTGTTGCATTTCAGATTCGTTAGGCATCACTGGAGCTATTGTTGAAGATGCGTATTAGTGAATTTCGTCGTTTTATTGTTTTAATTATTAATGTATTTATATTTTTATATTTCAGGTACTTGGAGTGGCGTCGCTAACAGCTGGAACTATTGTTGAAGATACGTATTAGTGAATTTCGTTGTTTTATTGTTTTATATATCAGTTTATTTATATTTTTATATTTCAGGTACTTGGAGTGTCGTCGCTGCCAACTTGAACAGGCATCGATGGACATTTTTAGTTAATTTAGTTTATTTCAGGTACTACTAGTATAGTGCCACGCTAGTGGCATAATCTGATATGGATGAGCTGGTGAGCCAGCTCGTGGAGTATTTGTCGTTAGTTGCCCTAGCTTCGTAGTCGCAGCTGAGCTCCATCATCGCACTGATGTCAGCCGTTGGACCTGGTTGCAGCTGTTGACTGTCTCGCTGCTGCTGCTGCTGTTGCTGTCGTTGCTGCTCATCCATAGTTTGTAGTTCATCCATGTTATCTATGTTGTTTTTTTTAAGTCCCGATTTGAATAAATTATTTAAAAGCATCATCATGTGTTCCATCATTTTCTCCATCCTTTCTAGCATTTTAGTGTTCCTTTCCAGCAGCGCCTCGAGGCTACCTGACTTTGTTTGCTCATCTTGGAGCTGCTGTTGCAGCCTGGCCAGATGCCTCTCTGCTGGATTTCGTCCTCTTGATGTTGCTTGTCTGTTTTGATGTGGTGTTGATTTTGTTGGCCGCTGCCGTTGTCTCTGTTGTTGTTGTTGTTGTTGTTGTTGTTGCTGCTGTTGTTGCTGTTGTTGCTGTTGTTGCTGTTGTTTCCTTTTATGCGATCCAGGCACTGCGCTACTATATGTTAGTTTGCGTTTAGTGTCTGGATTTAGTGGCGTCTTTTTGTCATGTTGTTGTCGTTTATGCGTTGTCTCTTGTCGTTTGTGATTAGTCAATTGTCGTTTATGCGTTGTCTCTTGTCGTTTGTGGTTTGTTTGGCTAAAATGCCGTTGTTGATGCTGGTGCTGACGCTGCTGTTGCTGTTGCAGATGTTGCAGGTGCTGCAGGTGCTGCAGCCTCTTTGCTTGTGGAATATATTGTACAGCCAGCAGTTTACTTCTTGCCTCTTTATACTTCAGACAGCCCTTATAGCAACTGACATGTGCACCTCCACAATTGATGCACTTTGGAGGTGCATCTCTAGCTTTGATGCACGCTGCAGTTGCATGGCTGCCTGAGCACTTCATGCAAACATATGGGCGGCGGCAATAGTTCTTAGTATGGCCAAAAGCCTGGCATCGATGGCATTGTGCCGGATCAATGGGCTTGGCCTGCCGCTCTACTCGCACGCAGTGACCGCTAATTGTATCGAGTTTGTGTATTTTGAGATGGCTACCATCAGCCATTGGCTGTAGCTCCACCTCAAATATATTCAATGGCATGCCAGTGAATCGATGCTTCATGACACGTATGAAGCGTATGAAGCGTGTCACGAAGCCCAATTCGGCAAGTTTTGCCCTCAGCCAGTCACAGGGTATCGAATGATGCAGCTGTTTAAGCACCACTCGATATCCTTTATTTTGACGCGACTGGTGGGTATAATGCTGTACATTATCAGCGGTCAATATACCCACAATGGCTCTATGTGTGGCCATATCTTCGCAGTGGATATTCAATCCAGCATTATTGCGTGCGGCTATGTTTGTAGTGTATTTGCCGACTGCTGGATGATTGTTAAGTGTATCCAGCAGTGGCAGTATATCATTGACTTTTGGTAGACAAATGTGTGGAATTTTGTCCCTGTTTGTCTGTTGTTGTGTCTGTTGTTGTGTCTGTTGTTGTATCTGTTGTTGTGTCTGTTGTTGTTGTGGCTGTGTCTGTTGTTGTGGCTGTTGTTGTGGATATTGTTGTGGCTGGGGTTGCCTTTTTGTCAAGAAGTTCAAATTCAGCCCAAAAGGCTGCAACATGTTTAAGTGCCCTGTGCTTCGTTTCGCTTTAGGCTGTTGTTGTTGTTGTTGTTGTTGCTGCTGTTGCTGCTGCTGTTGTTTTTCGAGCAGCTGTTTTTGGCGCACTTCGCAGTGTAGCTTGGTGGCAAAGGCGCTTTTAAATTTTGGCGTATCAATAGGGAGTACGTCATCGTCGTCTCCGTCGTCAGTCTGCATTTCGTTGCAGCGCCTTTTAAAAGGCGATCGGAAATTTGCTGTTGCTACTGTTGTAGTAGTTGCTGTTGTTGTTGTTGTAGTTGTTGTTGTTGTTGCATGTGGCAGCTCTTGTGGTAGCAAAGGTGGCACCTTTGCACCATGGCACCATTTTCTTCAGTCAGCTGTTGTTGTAGTTGTCTGTCAGTATTGTATGTGGCGGCACTTGTTGCTTTGTTTATGGGTGTCAATGTAGAGACGCCTAAAATGGGCGCCACTTTGATATTGTTTTGGCTGCTTTGATTAGCGTCAGCATTGTCGCTTGTCATGTTTGTTTTTGTGTTTGTCATTGTGTTTGCGTTTTCGTTCTCATTAGCGTTCATGTGTGTGAGTGTGTGTGTGTGTGTATGAGAGAGCATGGATGTATGTGCGTGTGTATTGGCCATTTCCTCAGAGAGAGTGCTTGTGTGCATCTCGTTAGCTTTGGCTTTGTGTAGGTGCGTGTGAGTGTGCGCTTGCGCTGGTGACTCGCTCTCCCTGACATTGCACATGTGTGAGCAAACATGTTTAGGTATGGGTGATATCAGAGAGAGTGAAATGTTTGGCGCGTTTTCTTGCTCTCTTTCAGCATTTATGGCGTTGTTTGAGGTGGTATGTGTGTGTGTGGACTCACCTCGTACAATTTTGTCAGGAATTATTGTGTCATTTTCTGTATTTTCTGCAATTTTTATGGCGGCTGCCAGCGCCTCGTCCGCCATGGCGTCTTTTCGGCATGCCGCGGGGTCGCACCATTTTCGAAACAACTCCCTGGTCTCCTCGGAGTCATCTGAAGAGTTCATGTTGTAGTCACTTGTTGTTGTTGTTGTTGTATAATTGTTTATAAAAAATTGTTATAAAAAATTGTCGCACTATGTTCTCTATTATTAATACCAAAATATTTTTTTTTTTTTTTTTTAAATTAAATTTATCTGTTTATTGTCTTTTCTTTCCTTATAATTTCGTGTTGTAATTTCTTATTATTATTAATTGTTTATTAATTACAACACTTTTTATTATTTGCGGCGGCGGCACACGGCTAGGCGAATTATTCAATTATTAACTTGTATTTCGGCCATTTTAAAATAACTAGCCTTTCACTCTCATGCGCTTGAAGAGCGCCACGCAAAAACACGTCCGTCTTCGTTCGTAGTCAGTCCAAAAGCATTCGCCTAGTCGTGCCCCCCTCGTAACAGATATTTTCTCTTTAAAATTTAAATTATTGCTAGATGTAACAACTTTTCTTAAATTTAAATAGCTGCTGTTAACAGCACTTTGATGTCGTTAACGTAACATATTGTCTAACATATTTGAAAAAGTCTTCATATCGATATTTTCCATACATATCGATATGAAGACTGTAATCAGCATGGCCACACACTTGCCAGCTGATCTTACATTCAAAAACTGACCTACACTACATAACATTAAATTGAGCCAAGTACAAGAAACAATACATATTTTTCTTAGAACTAGACAATTGATTATTAACATAAATATTTATTAACTATATTATTTTTATTTCTTTCTTTTCAGGTACTGGGTCATCTGGTCATCTGGCTGCGATTCGTCGTCATCTTTTTGGGTAAGTATTTGCTGAAGTGTGTGTGTGTGTGTGCCTATTAGTGATTATAGTTACTAATAAACATCATCTTCTTCTTTTCCAGCTGGATACCATCGTCGGAGTGATTCTTGTCGTCGTCAGGTAAGTGGATTAGTTGGCGCTTTTTACATCATTAATTTGAATAGCCAGTCCGGCTATTCAAATTGGTAAACAGTGTTGGCACTCGCAATGCCTGTGAAGCGACAAGAGCAGAACTTTTTCCCTTTTTTTTTTTCTTTCTTTTTCAAGTGAAAAAAGTGCATTAATATTTGATTTTATAATCCAAAAACAGAATAATAATGTGGAAAAAGTTGAATTTGTGCTCTGTGTTTACATTGCAAGCCAGTCAGCTGGGCTTGCTCTGTGTAATTGCCATTAGTGTGTGTGTGTGTGTGTGTGTGTGTGTGTGTTAGTGTCTTGCCATATGCCAATAGCACCCAATTTAGAAGAGGTTGCATTTGCTAGAAAATACATTCCAATTGGATTTCTAGCAGGTCCAACGTCGCCTCATATGTGCATATGTGTTTTAGCATTACTTGTTGTTCGTTGCCACATGTTGCAATGTCGTGTAAAGTTGATTTTTGTCGTATTAGTATTTGTGTATTTAGTTATTTGCATGTGTTTACTGTTTATTCATTAATTTTATTTATTCTTTTCGTTGCAGGTACGTTGGTGTGGCATCCCTGAAGTCCGGATGTGGCAGCATTGGCAACTGTTGCAGGTATGTACATTTGTGGATTTGAATTGAGTTTTGTTTAAGTATATTTATAGTGTTTTATTTATTTAAAAATATTTAACTGGAAGTGGCGCAGGCATCCGTCGTCATCTAGAGAGCTTTTCTTCGTGCATGCAGGTAAGTGTGAGTTTAGTGAATTTTGTCGTTTTATTGTTTTATATAATTTATTTATTAATTTTTTGTTTTGTTTCAGGTACGTTTAGTGACTTCATCTGGATGCTGGAGCAGGCATATGTAGTCGTTTTATGGATTTTTACGCCATGTTGCAGGCAAGTGTGATTTGTGAGTTTTAATTGAATGTTGTCGTTTTACTGTTTTATATAATTTATTTATTATTTTTATTTAGTTTCAGGTACGTTTAGTGGCATCACAGGATACAGGAGCAGTCAATCCATGGAGCCTTGCGCAGATAGGTGTATATTTGTGAATTTTAGTCTTTAAGTTGTTTTTTATTATTTATTTATTAATTTTATTTATTCTTTTACTTGTAGTATGTTGTATGCCCAACTTAAAAGAAAGAGTAACAACTCATTACATAACGACACTTTGTTGCTATGTTTATAATAACAAATATACATACATAAGTGCAGTAATAGGATCCGTCGCTTATGCAGACTGGCCACAGCGTGAGAACGCTAGCGTAAGCATTTTCTGAGTATGTACCATCAGTACATATATACATATATACAAATACGTATGGCATGCTATATACTCCCGTTCTGCCGCCGCTTTGAGCGACAGAACTCCAACTCTATTATGTACTTTAGGCTAAGACCATTTTTAATAAAGAGAGTCGAATTCATTCTGAATCCGATCAGCGAAACAACCAGACGTTTTGTTTCTTTGTTCTACATGGCGACCGTGACAATGTCACGAGCATACGATATAAAAAAAAATGAATGAAGTGAAAAAGCAAATACAACAATTATTATAATAGAGGGCAGCCACAATAAACAGCGCCAACAACAGCAACGATAAAATCAACATTGCAGAAGAAAAGTGGCAACAGGCTGGCAGTTGGAAGTACTGAGTGAGTAGAGGTGATGAGCAATGCCTAAAACTAGGCGCAGTGGAGTTAACAGAAGGCTTAAAAACAGAAAAGCTGAACTCCGAAAATTGATATTTGCCCCACAAACTACAATTAGTTGGGAAGTAGGCAATCAATTACAAGCTGAACTCGACAATATCGAGTCGATTCAGCAAGTATATAAAAGTAAAAGCTCAACCTCTACAAATGGAAAGAACCCTAAAAATATACAATTACTAAACTCCAAAGTATTCCAGCCAGTACCACAGAAGAAGCAGATACAAACAAAACCGGAAGTAAAATGCCCAACCGACTGCCCTGGACCATTGAAGTCGCCGCACTGCTGCTACACATGTGTCAGCAGGACCAGCACCAGCGTCTTACCAGCCTGTGAGAGGACCAGCACCGGCGCCCCACCAGACCAGAGGACCGATAGCGCTACAGAGAGCGCGCAACGTAGTACTGCATAATAATAATAATAAAAAAAAAAAAATATAATTTATATTATAAAAAAAAAAATATATATATATTAATGTTAACTATAAATTAAACTAAGTTGAAACACTCATGAAATGTAAAGAAATTTTTGTAATACTGAGCGATAATTGCGTTGCTCGTAATAGAGTATGGCCTGTAAAGCCATACGAAACATTAGCCAGGAGATCACTGCGTTGATCGTATAGGGAAATCCTTTAACAAAACAATTTTTTTTATTTTTTTTTGACAAAAATAATAATAATAAATAATATATAACAACAATATATATATATATATGTTCCTAAAAAAAAAAAAAAAGAGACAAAATTTTTTTTATTTTAAATTCAATGCTTTCGAATTCAATTTCTAAAGACAACAAGATATTAGAAACAATGTTAGACCATGAATCAAAAGTAGCGGACTCAACCGCAAATGTCATAAACAATGTTGAAACCGTATCAGTAGATTTGAAAGTAATAACTGTTATGTTAATAATAATTGTTATTCTTTTATTAGCGAATGTGCTAACCAAATTATATAAGTTGCACAATAAGTGCATAAAGAAAAGATACGCAAGTAGAGCAGGTAATTTGGAAATGATCTAGAATGAGGAGAATAATAAATGACATTTATAGTAAAGAACCCAATTTTAGAAAAAATGCATTACAAATACTGCAAAAGCACAGGGAATTCATTACAATAAATGAGTTCGAAAACGAATATATAGAAACTTTCCATAGTATCGCAAGCCCATTAATCGGTTGTTCGAAAATAGAAAAAGGCGTCTTGTTGAGTACATTACCTTATGTAATAGTAAAAACTATTAAAGAAACACATGCAATACTAGGCACAGAAACTATATTGATGCTGCGCATACACCGCTAAAAACTCAATTTTCTATCAAACAATGGAATGGAATG
Source organism: Drosophila koepferae (assembly GCA_030914345.1). Taxonomy (NCBI): domain Eukaryota; kingdom Metazoa; phylum Arthropoda; class Insecta; order Diptera; family Drosophilidae; genus Drosophila; species Drosophila koepferae. Next base: position 70,907 of record JAUESR010000179.1, on the reverse strand, counting down.
CCTTAGCGAAAAAATTAATGGTTATAAAGACAAGTTCGAAAAATCATATAAATGTATCAATTCTGATAAAACAATAAAATCAGATACATTAGTACACCATGCACAAATACTAACAGCTCAATATAATAACATTGCAACCATAATAAACAAGGTGAATGATAAATTAACTCAAGAGCATAAATATATATGTCAGAAAATCGTAAGAAGTTTAAAAACTAGATTACATAATATTAGTATTAGACGAAATATCGTAATAACAATACCAGAAAATCCAAATCTGCTGGCTGAATTCGATGAGAACCAGTTGGAAAATTTAGATGAGTCTAAACCAATGATCAGTTTAGAAACTGATATTGATAGTGACATCGAAACGCTCGAAGAGAATACAGAAATTACAATGACTAACCAGGTAGCCTTGGACAGGGAATACGTGAAGCAGGTTTCCTCTTCAGTCCCTGAATTCGATGGTAAAAAATTATCATTAAATCGGTTCATAACAGCATTGAAGCTTGTAGAAAGAACCAAAGGCGACCAGGAAGATATAGCGGTTGAAGTTATAAAGTCAAAAATAACCGGCACAATCTTGTACAAAGTACAAGACGAAACCACTATATCAGGAATAATAACTAAGCTTAAAGATAACGTGAAAGGAGAATCTCCAGAAGTACTAAAAGCTAAATTAATAAATATAAAACAAAAAGGCAAAACTGCTACCCAGTACGCAACCGAAATGGACAACCTGCGGAAACAATTGGAGGCAGCCTTTATTGATGACGGCCTAGACCCAAACAATGCAGAAAAATTCTCCACAAATGAGTCAATCTCTGCGATGATTAAAAATTGTGAGCACGAAAAACTTAAAGTAATACTGGAAGCCGGTAACTTCGTTACTTTCAATGATGTGATGGGTAAATACATCCATTGCAGCACAGAAATGACCGGAAGTGCAAGTACAGTATTATTTCAGAGAGGCCGAAATAATAGAGGAGGTGGCAACTATTCCCAAAGAGGAAGATGCAATGGCCGAGGTAACCACAACTCTAATATAAATAATAATATCAGAAACAACAATAGAGGAGGAAGAGGTTATAACCGAGGTAGGAATAATTCCAACCGAGGCAACAACCAAAACAGAAATACTTATAATAATAACAATAACTATAATGTCAGAGTTGCCGAAAATGCGTCGGGAAACTCCCAAACTCCTCCAGATACACAGGGTTAAATAGCAAAGTATATACTGTCAATTTAAGTCTCAATAATTTCGTATCATTCAAAAATGTTGCAACAAATAAAAAAATAACATTTTTGATAGATACAGGTGCGGATATTTCAATTATCAAAGAAAATTCGGATGTCTTTCATGACATCCAATTCAATAGAATTATAGACATTCAAGGCATAGGAGAAGGAGTAATAAATTCCAAGGGATTAGTCCCAATCGAATTACAAACAGAAAAATATATTATTCCATATAAATTTCATCTGCTTCATTCAGATTTCGCAATCCCCTGCGATGGATTAATAGGATTAGATTTCATAAAAACATTTAATTGCCAGTTAGATTACAATAATTCAGAAGATTGGTTTATAATTAGACCACAAAACTTAACATATCCTATCCATGTTCCGATAACATTTAGTTCTGGTACTAATTCCACACTTCTACCAGCAAGATCACAAGTTATACGCAAAATAGAATTGTTCTCAGCAGAAGAAAACATTTTAATTCCAAATCAGGAAATTAAACCGGGTGTCTATGTTGCAAACACTATTGCCACAGCCCAAAATACTTTTGTCCGATTCTTAAATACCACAGATACATGCCAAATAGTAGGCAGTAATAACATAATATTTGAATCACTTTCAAACTACGATGTAGTTCAAGATACAAAAGACAAAAGAAAAGAGTGTGTAATTAGTAAATTAAAGAAAAATTTTCCAATTTTGTTTAAGGAAAAACTCGAAAAAATATGCTCCGAGTATAGTGATGTGTTCGGACTTGAAACCGAACCGATCACAACAAATAACTTTTATAAGCAAAACTTGAGACTTAAGGATGACGACCCAGTATATGTAAAAAATTATCGATGTCCGCATAGCCAAATAGAAGAAATCCAGCGTCAAGTTGGAAATTTGATTGAACACAATATTGTCGAACCGTCTGTATCACCATATAATAGCCCACTTTTATTAGTCCCGAAGAAAGGTCTCCAGGGCTCTAAAGAGAAAAAATGGCGATTGGTAATTGACTATCGGCAAATTAATAAGAAATTGCTGTCGGATAAATTTCCGCTTCCTAGAATTGATGATGTTCTTGATCAATTAGGTAGAGCAAAATATTTTTCATGCCTTGATTTAATGTCAGGCTTTCACCAAATTGAGCTTAATGAAAGCTCAAGAGATATAACGTCTTTTTCAACGAGCAATGGCTCGTACCGCTTCACGCGATTACCTTTTGGTTTAAAAATAGCGCCAAATTCATTTCAGAGAATGATGACAATAGCATTCTCAGGCCTAGAGCCTACACAAGCTTTCCTTTATATGGATGATTTAATCGTTATTGGTTGTTCTGAACAACATATGATTAAAAATCTAACAGATGTTTTCAAACTTTGTAGAAAACACAATCTCAAATTACATCCAGAAAAATGTTCATTTTTCATGCACGAGGTGACATTTCTAGGTCACAGATGCACAGATAAAGGAATCTTACCTGATGATAAAAAATTCGATGTTATCAATAATTATCCAGTCCCTACAGACGCGGACAGCGCTAGAAGATTTGTTGCTTTTTGCAATTATTATAGACGTTTCATAAAAAACTTCGCCGAATATTCACGGCACATAACAAGATTATGTAAAAAGAATGTTCCATTTGAATGGTCAGCAGAATGCGAACAGGCATTCCAGTACCTAAAAAATCAACTTGTTCAACCAAATATATTACAGTACCCAGATTTTAGCAAAGAATTTTGCATAATTACAGATGCAAGCAAGCAAGCATGTGGAGCAGTTTTAACTCAAAACTATAGTGGACTCCAACTCCCAGTTGCATATGCATCAAGAGCATTCACTAAAGGTGAAAGCAATAAGAGTACTACAGAACAAGAACTAGCAGCAATACATTGGGCAATAACACATTTTCGACCATATATATATGGCAAACACTTTACAGTTAAAACTGATCACAGACCTTTAACATATTTATTTTCTATGGTAAATCCAAGTTCTAAATTAACACGCATGCGACTCGAATTAGAAGAGTATGATTTTACAGTAGAGTATCTGAGAGGTAAAGATAATTTCGTGGCAGATGCCCTTTCAAGGATAACAATATCCGACTTAATTGACTTGAATAGAAAAGTCCTGAAAGTCACTACCAGGCACCAAAGTAGACAAAACAATTTCTGCGCAGAAAACAAACAAGAACTTTTGCCAAGGCAAAGTCTTGAAAAAGCTTCTAAGCCCAACGTATACGAAGTCATCACAAATGACGAGGTACGAAAAGTAGTGACCTTGCGAATAACAGACTCCACATGTTTATTGAAACATGGAAAAATAGTTATTGCAAGAATTAATGTTAGCGATTTATACTCCAATGGAATTCTCGACTTAGGTCAGTTTTTCCAAAGGCTTGAATGGCAAGCCGGTGTATATAAAATCAGCCAACTAAAAGTGGAACCGAGCGAGAAGATCTTTGAGTCAATTTCAATAGATACTTTCAAACACATGGGCAATAAAAATTTAAAATCATTAAGAGTAGCGCTACTCAAGCCGGTGACCCACATCCTAGACGATGAAGAAAAAGAAGCTATATTGTCTACATTCCATGACGATCCAATTCAAGGAGGTCATACAGGCATAACTAAAACAATTGCAAAAATAAAGAGACAATTTTATTGGAAAAACATGACAAAACATGTAAGAGAGTACATCAATAAATGTCCAAAATGCCTGACGTCGAAAACGACGAAACACATAAGATCACCTATGATAATTACCGAAACTCCACACTATGCTTTTGACAAAGTGATAGTAGACACAATTGGTCCACTACCACGTTCGGAAAATGGGAATGAATATGCAATCACTTTAATATGTGATTTGACGAAATATTTAGTAGCAATTCCTGTTGCAAATAAGAGTGCAACAACTGTCGCAAAAGCCATTTTCGAATCTTTTATTCTGAAGTACGGTCCAATGAAGACGTTCATTACGGACATGGGAACAGAATATAAAAATTCTATTATAACTGACTTGTGCAAATATCTAAATATAAATAACATAACATCTACAGCACACCACCACCAGACATTAGGTACCGTTGAAAGATGTCATAGGACGTTCAATGAGTACATTCGTTCATATATTTCAGTAGATAAAACTGATTGGGACGTATGGTTACAGTATTTCGTGTATTGTTTTAACACGACACCATCAGTAACTCATAATTATTGCCCATATGAACTTGTATTTGGTAAACAAAACAACTTACCAATACAATTTAATAGCGTAAATACAATAGAACCTATATATAATATAGATGATTATTCAAAAGAAGTTAAGTTTAGATTAGAAAACGCGTATAAGAGAGCTCGAATACTCTTAGAGAAAAATAAAAATAAGCAGAAAGAAATAAATGATAGAAAAGTATTAGATTTCAAAATAAAGGTAGGAGACCAAGTTTATTTAAAGAATGAAACAGGTCATAAATTAGAATCTTCTTATATAGGGCCATTCGAGGTCATTAGTATAGAGAACAATAATAATGTAATTATAAAGAATAAGAAAAATAGAGAACAAAAAGTTCATAGGGATAGACTAAAAAGGATTAATAAATGAAACGAAAAGGATAAGAATATACACATATATATATATATTGTTTTAAAAGAAATAAAATATGTTAAAATAATACTGATATAATTTTCGTATTAAATAACTACAATATATTACGTTATTTTTAAAAAAAAGGGAGGTGTAGTATGTTGTATGCCCAACTTAAAAGAAAGAGTAACAACTCATTACATAACGACACTTTGTTGCTATGTTTATAATAACAAATATACATACATAAGTGCAGTAATAGGATCCGTCGCTTATGCAGACTGGCCACAGCGTGAGAACGCTAGCGTAAGCATTTTCTGAGTATGTACCATCAGTACATATATACATATATACAAATACGTATGGCATGCTATATACTCCCGTTCTGCCGCCGCTTTGAGCGACAGAACTCCAACTCTATTATGTACTTTAGGCTAAGACCATTTTTAATAAAGAGAGTCGAATTCATTCTGAATCCGATCAGCGAAACAACCAGACGTTTTGTTTCTTTGTTCTACATCAGGTACGTGTAGTAGCATCACAGGACACGGGGCACGGCATCAGTGGACATCCCGTTTAGATTCCTCGCCATGTTACAGGTGTGTGTGTATTTGTGCCATTTAGTTGTGTAGTGAGCTTTGTCATATATTTTGTATTTATATATATATTTATTTATATATATATATTTTATTTATATATATATATATATATATATATATATATATTTCATTAATCGTTCATTTGATAATTTAGATATTTTTCTTTTTCAGGTACATAGTTGGCATCACTGGTGACAGGTGGGAGCATCACTGATCATCTTGTTGTTGGAGCTCGTCAAAGATGCAGATAAGTGAATTTTTTATTATTTATATTATTGACTTGTGTTTATTTGCATTTATTAATTGTATTTTTTATTTATTTATTTATTTATATATATATTTTTTTTTTTTTCATGAGTGCGGCTTAATACAGCGCCATGCTAGTTGGCGCGGATGTGCTGAGGTGGTGCGCCAGCTGGAGGCAGACATGTCCTCGGCGGCCTCGTACTCACGGCTGAGTTCCATCAGCTCCCTGAAGTCGACTTCAGGATTCCTAGGAATCCTTGGTCTTGGTTCCTGATGAGCTCGCTGCTGCTGTTGTTCTTCATTATTTATAATTTCTAAATGTGTTGTATTTGTATTTGTATTTGTGTTATTAGCAGTCAATAAAGTTATCACTATTGTCATAATTTTTTCACTTTTTTCTTCCATTTTTTTAAAGATGGCCATTTGATTTTTCAGCATGCTCTCTAGGCAGCTTGTCTTGGTTTGCTCCTCTTGGAGGCGTTGTTGCAGCCTCTCCAGATGCCTTTGTGCTGGGTTGCGTTCAGTGCATGCTTTAGTTGCAGCTGCAGCAGCTGCAGTTTTAGTTAGTGATGATTGTCTATGTTGCTGTTGTTTTTGTTGCGGCTGCCTCTTGTTGTTGTTGGATCTTGGCGTTTTTGTCCGTGTATTAGATGACTGCTGATGCTGTTGTCGTTGCAGTTGTTGTTGTTGTGGTGCTTGATTTTTATGTGTTCGACGCGCTGCGCTGCTATATGTTAGCTTGCGTTTAGTGCCTGTATTTAGTGGCGTCTTTTTGTCATGTTGTTGTTGTTGTTGTCGATTATGCGTTGTCTCTTGTCGTTTGTGGTTTGTTTGGCTAAAATGCCTTTGTTGCTGGTGCTGGTGCTGGTGCTGCTGTTGCTGTTGCAGGTGTTGCAGGTGCTGCAGCCTCTTTGCTTGTGGAATATATTGTACAGCCAGCAGTTTACTTCTTGCCTCTTTATACTTCAGACAGCCCTTATAGCAACTGACATGTGCACCTCCACAATTGATGCACTTTGGAGGTGCATCTCTAGCTTTGATGCACGCTGCAGTTGCATGGCTGCCTGAGCACTTCATGCAAACATATGGGCGGCGGCAATAGTTCTTAGTATGGCCAAAAGCCTGGCATCGATGGCATTGTGCCGGATCAATGGGCTTGGCCTGCCGCTCTACTCGCACGCAGTGACCGCTAATTGTATCGAGTTTGTGTATTTTGAGATGGCTACCATCAGCCATTGGCTGTAGCTCCACCTCAAATATATTCAATGGCATGCCAGTGAATCGATGCTTCATGACACGTATGAAGCGTGTCACGAAGCCCAATTCGGCAAGTTTTGCCCTCAGCCAGTCACAGGGTATCGAATGATGCAGCTGTTTAAGCACCACTCGATATCCTTTATTTTGACGCGACTGGTGGGTATAATGCTGTACATTATCAGCGGTCAATATACCCACAATGGCTCTATGTGTGGCCATATCTTCGCAGTGGATATTCAATCCAGCATTATTGCGTGCGGCTATGTTTGTAGTGTATTTGCCGACTGCTGGATGATTGTTAAGTGTATCCAGCAGTGGCAGTATATCATTGACTTTTGGTAGACAAATGTGTGGAATTTTGTCCCTGTTTGTCTGTTGTTGTATCTGTTGTTGTGGCTGTTGTTGTTGTGGCTGTTGTTGTGAATATTGTTGTGGATGTTGTTGTGGCTGTGTCTGTGGCTGTTGTTGTGGCTGTTGTTGTGGCTGTTGTTGTGGATATTGTTGTGGATGTTGTTGTGGCTGGGGTTGCCTTTTTGTCAAGAAGTTCAAATTCAGCCCAAAAGGCTGCAACATGTTTAAGTGCCCTGTGCTTCGTTTCGCTTTAGGCTGTTGTTGTTGTTGTTGTTGTTGCTGCTGTTGCTGCTGCTGTTGTTTTTCGAGCAGCTGTTTTTGGCGCACTTCGCAGTGTAGCTTGGTGGCAAAGGCGCTTTTAAATTTTGGCGTATCAATAGGCAGTACGTCATTGTCATCTCCGTCGTCAGTCTGCATTTCGATGCAGCGCCTTTTAAAAGGCGATCGGAAATTTCCTATTGTTGCTGTTGTTGTTGTTGTTGTTGTAGTTGTTGTTGTTGTTGTTGTTGTTGTTGCATGTGGCAGCTCTTGTGGTAGCAAAGGTGGCACATATGATAGCCACCTTTGCACCATGGCAGCATTTTCGTTTGAGATTTGTTCATGTTGTAGCCTGTCTGAGATATATGTGTCAGCACTTGTTGCTTTGTTTGTGTGTGTCAATGTAGAGACGCCTAAATTAGGCGCCACTTTGTTGTTGTTTTGGCTGCGTTCAATTGCATCAGCATTGTCGCTTGTCATGTTTGTCGCGTTTGTCATGTTAGTGTGTGTGTTTGTGTTTGTGTTTGCGTTTGCGTTTACATTCTCATTCGCATTCGCATTTATGTTTGTGAGAGTTTGTGTGTGTGTGTGAGAGAGCAGAGAGTGAGAGAGCTCGTTTGTTTTTGTTTGTGTTTCATGGCGGAGCGCTTGCGTTGTAGGCTCACTCTCACTCTCCCTGTCTCCACACATGTTTGAGCAAACATGTTTTGGTATGGGTGAGATCAGGGAGAGCGAAATGTTAGCCGCGCTTTCTTTGGCTTCTGCAGCCATTTTGGCGTCGTGTGTGTGTGTTAGCTCACCTCGCACAATTCTTTTTGCATTTAATTTAGCATTATCTGCATTTTCCATGGCGGCTGCCAGCGTCGCGTCCACCATGTCGTCATGTATATGTCCCGCGGGGTCACACCATCTGCGGAACAGCTCCCTAGTCTCCTCGGAGTCATCTGAGGAGTTCATCTTGTTGTATTTGTTGTTGTAGTTGTTAAAGTAGTTGTTGTTGTTGGTCAAATTGTTGTTAATAATTGTTTATATGTATATTGTCATTCTATGTTTTATATTAATTAATAACAACAAAAAAATTTTTTTAAATTTAATATTATTAACTTTTTTATTAACTTTTTTCTTTTATTAACTTTTTACTTTTTTTTTTTCAATGTGTGCGTGTGTTTTTTTTCCCTCTCTTTATATATACATTTTTTTTTTTTTTTTTTTTTTTTAAATACATACATACATACAGTTTTTTTTCTTTTTACATTATTATTGTTGGCTCACATAGTCATTTATTTATTATTTGCAAGAATAAATCACGCAAGAGTACATCTAAGTCACGCACTGCACGACGGGACATGGCTGGGCGAAGCGGGCAAACAACAATTTTTTTCGTTTTTTTTTTCCAATTATTAATTACAATGACAATTCGGCCATTTTGTACAAGTAGTCTTTTCTCGTGCGCTTGAAGAGCGCCACAGCAAAAAAACACGTCCGTCGTCAACCGTGGTCGGCCAAGCATTCGCCCAGTCATGCCTCTCGTAGCAGTTATATTTTTCAAATTTAAATTATTGCTAAAGTTTGCAACTTGTCTTAAATTGAATTTGCTGCTGTTAACAGCACTTTGATATCGTGTAGGTCAGTTTCAAAGATATCGATATTTATTCGATACGATAGTGCGATCAAACATTGATCAAGCTTGGAACTGACCTTCACTACATTACTTTACATTGTGAAAGGTAATAAGCTAGAAATTAAAAACATTACACAATTATTGACATATACCCTAAACATTTAACATTAACTATTCTTATTAATACTTATAATTACAGGTACATATATCTACTGGCGTCTCAGGAAGTGGTGCAGGCATCCATCGTCGTCGTGTTGAGCTTTTTTTTTCTCGTATCTGCAGGTAAGTCTAAGTTTTAGTGACTTTTGTCGTTTTATTGCTTACATTACTTTATTTTTTTTTTATTAATTTATTAATGTTTTAGGTTCGTTCAGTGGCTTCGTCTGGTTGCTGGAATGGGCGCCTGTCGTCGTTTTGTGTATATTTACTCCGAGTTGCAGTGAAGCTTATATTGTGAGTTTTAATGAATTTTCGTTGTTTTATTGTTTCATTTAATTTATTAATTTTATATATTTGTTGCATTTCAGATTCGTTAGGCATCACTGGAGCTATTGTTGAAGATGCGTATTAGTGAATTTCGTCGTTTTATTGTTTTAATTTTAATGTATTTATATTTTTATATTTCAGGTACTTGGAGTGGCGTCGCTAACAGCTGGAACTATTGTTGAAGATACGTATTAGTGAATTTTGTTGTTTTATTGTTTTATTTGTCAGTTTATTTATATTTTTATATTTCAGGTACTTGGAGTGGCGTCGCTGCCAACTTGAACAGGCATCGATGGACATTTTTAGTTAATTTAGCGCCGTTTTGCAGGTAAGTGTTTATTAGTGAATTTTTGTGTCATTTATTTGTCTGTTTATACATTTTATTTATTTATCATATTGCAGGTACATTGAATGGCATCACTGGATACAGGCAGGCAAGTATTAGTGAATTAGTTTTTTTTTTTATTTTATTTATTAATTTATTTATATTTTTATATTTCAGGTACTTGGAGTGGCGTCGCTGGCAGCTGGAGTTGGCATCGATGGACATTTTTACAAGCAGTTAAGTATTTATTAGTGGATTTATTATTTTATTGTTTAATTTATTTATATTTTTACATTTATTTCTTTTATTTCAGGTACTACTAGTATAGTGCCACGCTAGTGGCATAATCTGATATGGATGAGCTGGTGAGCCAGCTCGTGGAGTATTTGTCGTTAGTTGCCCTAGCTTCGTAGTCGCAGCTGAGCTCCATCATCGCACTGATGTCAGCCGTTGGACCTGGTTGCAGCTGTTGACTGTCTCGCTGCTGCTGCTGCTGCTGTTGCTGTCGTTGCTGCTCATCCATAGTTTGTAGTTCATCCATGTTATCTATGTTGTTTTTTTTAAGTCCCGATTTGAATAAATTATTTAAAAGCATCATCATGTGTTCCATCATTTTCTCCATCCTTTCTAGCATTTTAGTGTTCCTTTCCAGCAGCGCCTCGAGGCTACCTGACTTTGTTTGCTCATCTTGGAGCTGCTGTTGCAGCCTGGCCAGATGCCGCTGCCGTTGTCTCTGTTGTTGTTGTTGTTGCTGCTGTTGTTGCTGTTGTTTCCTTTTATGCGATCCAGGCACTGCGCTACTATATGTTAGTTTGCGTTTAGTGTCTGGATTTAGTGACGTCTTTTTGTCATGTTGTTGTTGTTGTTGTTGTTGTCGTTTATGCGTTGTCTCTTGTCGTTTGTGATTAGTCAATTGTCGTTTATGCGTTGTCTCTTGTCGTTTGTGGTTTGTTTGGCTAAAATGCCGTTGTTGTTGCTGTTGCAGGTGCTGCAGCCTCTTTGCTTGTGAAATATATATTGTACAGCCAGCAGTTTACTTCTTGCCTCTTTATACTTCAGACAGCCCTTGTAGCAACTAACATGTGCACCTCCACAATTGATGCACTTTGGAGGTGCATCTCTAGCTTTGATGCACGCTGCAGTTGCATGGCTGCCTGAGCACTTCATGCAAACATATGGGCGGCGGCAATAGTTCTTAGTATGGCCAAAAGCCTGGCATCGATGGCATTGTGCCGGATCAATGGGCTTGGCCTGCCGCTCTACTCGCACGCAGTGACCGCTAATTGTATCGAGTTTGTGTATTTTGAGATGGCTACCATCAGCCATTGGCTGTAGCTCCACCTCAAATATATTCAATGGCATGCCAGTGAATCGATGCTTCATGACACGTATGAAGCGTATGAAGCGTGTCACGAAGCCCAATTCGGCAAGTTTTGCCCTCAGCCAGTCACAGGGTATCGAATGATGCAGCTGTTTAAGCACCACTCGATATCCTTTATTTTGACGCGACTGGTGGGTATAATGCTGTACATTATCAGCGGTCAATATACCCACAATGGCTCTATGTGTGGCCATATCTTCGCAGTGGATATTCAATCCAGCATTATTGCGTGCGGCTATGTTTGTAGTGTATTTGCCGACTGCTGGATGATTGTTAAGTGTATCCAGCAGTGGCAGTATATCATTGACTTTTTTGGTAGACAAATGTGTGGAATTTTGTCCCTGTTTGTCTGTTGTTGTGTCTGTTGTTGTATCTGTTGTTGTATCTGTTGTTGTTGTGGCTGTTGTTGTGGATATTGTTGTGGATGTTGTTGTGGCTGTGTCTGTGGCTATTGTTGTGGCTGTTGTTGTGGATATTGTTGTGGATGTTGTTGTGGCTGGGGTTGCCTTTTTGTCAAGAAGTTCAAATTCAACCGACTTCACAGCTCGTTCCGTGTGCAGTCGCGTTTTTCTAGTGCTCCCGCAAAAAATAAATATTTACCAGAACGCCGCCACCAGAATATCTGGAAACGGCACAGACAATTTGTGCGTGGGTGCCCGCGCATCATACCTTCATAGTGTTCAATAAATCAAAGAAGAAAATCACTATAGTAAAAAACAAAATTTTCGCCAGCGCACGTGCGCTTGTGTTTTGTTTTGGTTCTGCCAAAACAAAAACAAAAACCTGCAGCCTACTTTTGGGCTGTAAAATATTTTTGGTAAAATGATGCCCAACAATAGCAACAATCAAACTCCTACGTCCGCAAACCTGCAAGCAAATATACAGGCAAGATTTGATGCGACTATTGCTAAAAGAATGGCATCCCAAGCAGCTAAATCCAACACTGCGAGCGCAGATCTCGCCGCTGCCCCTACAAAAGCGTCAGCAAACTTGCAAGAGCAATTTAAGATGATCATGGCACAGAAAATGAACGCAACAGCCAAATTGGATGTAACAACAGTGCAAACTCCGAGGAACGCAAATACAAAACGGAAACTAGCAGGTATTTCTCCAAAGATCGCCAAAAAGAAGATGCTGGAAGATCAACCAAGCACAAGTACTGCGGCAGCTAAAGCTATGTCTCAAAATCGTTTTGCCCTCCTACAAGCGGATGACGATACTGAAGAAATCGAAGAAATTTCAATGGACGATGCAGTACCAATGGAGAAACCTACGCCACGCCCGCCCCCTATTTGGTGTCCTAACATCAACTCGGTGGCTAACTTCCACTTGCTAATTGAGCAATGCATCAGCAAAAACTCGTATGATATAAAGGCAAAGCGAAACGACCTTGGCGTACTTACGCGAAACAGCGAAGATTATCGCGCCGTCGTGAAGCACTTCACAGAGCAAGGACTGGAGTTCCACTGCTACCAGTTAAAGGAGGATAAGCCTTACCGAGTTTGCCTTAAAGGTCTTCATCACAGCACAGATGCACAATGCATTAAAGAAGATCTCGAAAATAAGGGGCACACAGTTAAAAATGTGCACAACCCTGTTAGCCGCATCGACAAATCGCCGCTAAATATATTTTTTGTCGATGTGATCCAGGCACCAAACAAAAAGCAAATTTTAGATTTGCGGGTTATTTGCAGACAGCGATGCACGGTTGAACTTCCACGCAAGTTCAACGACTTAACGCAATGCTATCGCTGCCAAGAATTTGGGCACACGCAGAGATACTGCCACAAAACACCCAGGTGTGTGAAATGCGCAGAGGATCACGACTCCAAACACTGCACTAGACCAAAAGACCAACCTCCAATTTGTGTCCACTGCGAAGAGCAACACCCGGCCAACTATAAAGGTTGCCTCACGTACAAGAGGTTATTAAAATTGCAGGCTCCAGTACAAAGACATAACCCAGCAAAAGGCTTTAACGCTGCACCGCGCCGCTTCGAAGCAGCACAGCCACAGTTCGTGAACAACAATATGAACGCTACTGCGCAAGCGCACGGAATATCATACGCCCAAGCAGTTAGAGGAGTAAAATCCCAAGCTGACCCTTACATGCCCGATGCGGGATTTATGCAGATTCTGCAACAGCAGCAGCGACAATTTGAAGCCATCCATGAAGAGCTCAGAGCAATGCGAGAGGTGCAAGCCCAACAAGCAACAATGATGACCAGCCTAATGGCTCTAATCACCAAGCTCAGTTCCAAATAATGGCCTTACGTATAGGAATTTGGAACGCTAATGGCTTGCGTAATAAAGCGCAGGAATTAGCAGGAATTAGTAGATGTAATGCTCATTGCAGAAAGTCGTGAATGTCCGACACTTAAAATTCAAGGGTATGAGCACTATCAGGCCCATGGCGGAGGAACAAACAGCTTCGGTGGATCATCGCTCCTGGTTCGGTCAACACTGACACATACACCTCTACTTCCTTATGCCAACGCAACACTGCAGTGCTCAGCTGTTACCATTCCAACATCAATTGGAGAAGTAGAAATTGCGTCGATCTATTGCCCACCAAACAGCGATCTTCACACGCATTACATAACTCAGCTTCTAAGCCAAAGCAGTAACAAAGTTCTAATTGGAGGAGACTGGAACGGATGGCACCCATTTTGGGGAAGCAGTAGGTCAAACCAACGCGGGAGGTAATATTTGATGCGATTCAAAGGTGTCAATATTCCATCCTGGCTACTGGAGGCCCTACACGCTACCCAATAAACGGGCAATGTCCGTCAGCAATTGACTTCGCAATTTACAAAGGCCTTTGCGACCGACAACTTGGCATAGAAGACCACCTAGAGTTGTCATCTGACCATCTGCCACTAGTTGTTACACTTCATGCGCAGCCACAGCTCTTTCCAACCAGACAACGGCTCCTGCCTGTAGGATCGGATCTGACAAAATTTAAGCTTGCCCTGCCAATCGTCACTGGACCCAGAAATTGAGCTACGCACTGCTGAAGATGTGGAATACGCAGCAACTAAACTGCAAGACGCGATAAAAGAAGCAGCGTGCTTAGCCGCACCACCCTCTCGAGCAACACAAAGTCCTTCTCCTTATAATACAGCCCTCTCCCCGCATGCTCAAAGTCTTCTTGAGTATAAAAGATGGACAAGGAGCCGATGGATCCGATCACGGACAGAAAACAATAAGAGAAGGTATAACGAAGCCACCAGACAGCTCAAAGAAGTCCTGGCTCAGTTGCAAAATAGGCAAATTAGTGAGGCGCTAGAACGTGCGGATGCAGCCGGCGCAGAATTCCAGCTTTGGCGATATACACGCAACATAAAAAGACAGCCACTACGTCGTCATCCTATTCGCAATGCCAATGGAGTGTGGCTAATGGGAGACGAAGCTCAAGCTGAGGCATTTGCTGACCACCTAGAGGAGCAATTCACGACAGTGGTAACAACTGCACCAGCAGAACTAGAAGACATGCGAGCAATAGTGAGCTCTCCTTTAGGAGAATCCCTAGCAATCGAGCCATGCACAAAGGCAGAAGTCATCAACCTTATGAATAAGGTAAACATTAAAAAAGCGCCAGGACACGACCGTATAGATGGCAAAGTAATTAGGGCTCTGCCAAACTCAACAATTGACTACTTCGTAGTGCTGTGCAACGCCATACTTCGCACTCAACACTTTCCAACTTGCTGGAAATGTGCTGAAATAGTCATGATTCCGAAACCTGGCAAACCCGAAACGGAAATTACTTCCTATAGACCAATCAGCTTACTACCGGTGCTCTCCAAAATATTCGAAAGAATATTCATGCGTAGAGTACTGAAAGAGCTGAGTGAGAGAAGGACTATACCAGATCACCAATTTGGCTTTAGGAGACAGCATGGCACGCCAGAGCAAGTACACCGAGTGGTTCAACACATATTGGGCGCGTTTGAAGAAAAGGAATACTGTTCTGCAGTATTTATAGATATCATGCAGGCATTTGACCGGGTTTGGCATCTGGGCCTGTTAAAGAAGATAAAAGACGCTCTACCCAGCTCCTCCTTTAAGATGTTGGCTTCATACCTAGCAGAACGAACCTATCACGTAATAAAAGGACAAGCAACTTCGTCGACTCGGCCCGTCAGAGCAGGTGTACCCCAAGGCAGTGTTCTTGGCCCTATACTGTACACTCTATTCACCGCTGATATGCCACTGCCTCTACCAATAATGGTATGCTAATCGCCACGTATGCTGATGATACCGCCATTCTCAGTCGGAATAAGTCGCCACAAGTTGCCTCAGTCAAGATGCAAACATATCTGAACGAACTGAATAGATGGCACAAACGCTGGAGCATCGCTGTGAACACACAAAAATCAATGCATGTCACCTTCACACTAAGAAAAGGCGACTGTCCAGACGTATTGCTTGGAGATACAATACCGAGGGCAAATAAAGTAAAATATCTCGGAGTCATACTGGATAAGAGACTAACGTACGGTGCTCACATAAGTCAGACGGTGAAGAGGTGCCAGTTCAAACTGAAAAAACTTAACTGGATGCTAAGGAGCGACAGTAAACTATCGCTCTACAGCAAAAAGAAAATTTATAACGCGATTGTGGCACCAGTATTCACATACGCTATACCTTTATGGGGATCTGCTGCGCAAACGCACATTAAAAGAATACAAATTTTACAAAACAAAGCACTCAGAAAATGGACCGGAGCCGAATGGTTCGTGAGGAACGAAACGCTCCATGCAGATCTCAAGATGCCGACTATAGCAGAGCTCATTGGCCGACACAGCTCTAGGTACGCGGATAGAATATCCGTCCACCCAAACCAACTAGCGGCAAACCTACACGTCAACACAACAACCAGAAGACTAACAAGTAAGAAAGCCGTAGTCGAGACTGCTCGACTACGAAATCCCCTGAGCCCTTCTTCGAACGAATAATATTCCAAGAATTATTCGATTCGTTTCTGCACGCATAGACGCTTATAAGCATGTATGTGTGTATGCATGTGTGTAAGCATTGCAAGCGTCATGCTGTCTCGCTGCCTTTGTTGCTGCGTCGCATGGGTTTTGATGAGAAAACTTTGATGATTAATAATTCTGTTTCTAGATGGACAATCGTATTGATTTCTTCAGATTATGATTATGATATTCATATCTATATGCTAAACCAAACTGCATGTCTTTAGTATTTGAAATGCATTTTTTTTCACATTTGGGGTGGTGGGGCGAAGTGGGGACCGGAATCCAAAATCTGACAAAAACCGAAATTGTAATAAATTAGTATCTATATATATGCAAAAGACTTGGAGACTCTAACTCTAAAGATGAATTAGCTAGAATTTTATAACAGGTTCCCGATAAGTTCGTTTATCGATAACTTTGCAAATATACAAGGACGGACGGACAGACGGACAGGGCTAGATCAACTTATTTTTTTATGCTGATCAAGAATATATATACTTTATGGCCTCCTTCTGCCTGTTACATACATTTAACAAAACCATTATACCCTGATTTCCCATTTTCAATGGGCTCAGGGTATAAAAAGATGCCATCCCCTAGATAATCGTGATATAAATTAAGTAGAATATAATAGAACCTTAGTTAAGGTAAATTTAAGCATGCGCTATAGAGTCAAGGACAAAAGCTGCAATAAAATGAAATAATAAAAAAAAAAAAAAAAAAAAAAAAAGCCCAAAAGGCTGCAACATGTTTAAGTGCCCTGTGCTTCGTTTCGCTTTAGGCTGTTGTTGTTGTTGCTGTTGTTGCTGCTGCTGTCGCTTTTCGAGCAGCTGTTTTTGGCGCACTTCGCAGTGTAGCTTGGTGGCAAAGGCGCTTTTAAATTTTGGCGTATCAATAGGGAGTACGTCATCGTCATCTCCGTCGTCAGTCTGCATTTCGATGCAGCGCCTTTTAAAAGGCGATCGGAAATTTCCTATTGTTACTGTTGTAGTAGTTGCTGTTGTTGTTGTTGTAGTTGTTGTTGTTGTTGTTGTTGTTGTTGTTGTTGTTGTTATACTTTGTTCCCAAAGGGAAAAAAGTATATTGGTTTTGTGCAATGTCCGTCTTGCTGTCCGTCCGTCTGTCCGTCTGTCCGTCTGTCCGTATGAACGCAATATTTTTCGGCGCTATTAGAGCTAGAGACTTGAAATTTTAAACATATACTCATATATGCTCCCGAATTATAAAGTGTAAAAATTTTCCCGATCCGCCCACTAGGGGCGTGGCAAATCGGAAAACTCTTCCGCCCATAGTTAAGTTATCATACTAGATGATGAGCTAGAGAGTTGCAATTTGAAATGTATACTCGGGGTGACAACCCAAGTTAAAAAAGCTATGGCGGATATATCTACGCCCATTGGGGGCGTGGCAAATCGGGAAATACGTATCTTCTACACCGTTAAAGCTAGAACGCTGAAATTTTGCATGTGAGTTAATGTTATGATTCTAAGAAGATCGATCAAAAAGTTATATGTCAACGCCCATTGGGGGCGTGGCAAATCGGACCTGAATATATAGTGATTTTTCAAATTGTGCTATATTTTGAACACTATTGACACTAGAGACTTGAAATTTTGCATGTATACTCGGGTTGACAACCCAAGACTAATAAGCTATGGTAGATATATCTACGCCCACAGGGGGCGTGGCAAACCGCAAAAGTTTATATCTCCTACAGTTTTAGAGCTAGAAGCTTGAAAATTGGATGGTTGAGTTACTAATGTTCTCCTCTATCGATGCCCCAAAAATAATTTTTCAGCCTCTTTGGGGGCGTGGCATATCGAAAAATACCCTGTAATTTTCGCATTTTTGGAATGTAAGCAACCAAATTTTGCAGTCATGTTAGTTTCGGCCTTTTCTAAGAACTGGCAAAAAATTATGCGTCTACGCCCACTGGGGGCGTGGCAAATCGGCAAAGAAGTTTGTTGTGGCCAACTGCATAATTCATGCATATAATAGCTTAGTAGCAATTGCTAAGATGGCAAAAAGCATTTTAACATAAATTTAATAATATTAATAAATTTTAAAAAATAAAATTGATAAGTTTTTGATTAATAAATAAAAAGTTTCCACCGGGATTCGAACCTAGGTCTTTTGAAAACAACATGTAATCGTTAGCTAAACCTAAATCAATTCACAGCTGATCAGCTGACCAGCTGATCAGCAGGTTGTGACGAAACAAAACAATACAATCGCAATTCTTGCAATATGTATACACTTTTGGATGTGTATACACTTACACATAAATACATATATGCATGCATAGAAAAACTGCTTGCCACACAGCGTGGCAAATCGGAAAAATTGTTTTAGTTTTTGCTTAAATGCAAAATTCATATGCGTATGTTTATAAATTATCATCAATTGGCAGCAAGCATTTTATAATAAATATACAAATATAAAAAAATAAAAAATAAATAATTTTTGAAAAAAAGGTTTCTGCGGGATTCGAACCCACGCACCTAAGTATAGCTTGCTGGTGCTTACCACCAGCGCCACTGCAGTGACCTGCACTTCATTAACTAAAACCAAATAAGACATTGTAATGCATTGCTAGAGCGCCTTTTGACAAAACTAAAATAACGATCGAAAAATTCCCAATTCAGTCACAATTCGTAGAATATTCTGGCATGCAAACTTTTGTATGTATACTTAGAAAATTGTGTATACTCGTATAGTGTGTACATGTGTAAATCTGTATGTATGTGTAGGAAAAACGTTTGTTGCTTGCCATGTACGTTTTCTAATTGCCGAAATATTTCGTTAATTAAATGTTTATTAAATAAATAAGATGCACCTATGGGAACAAAGTATATCGCAGTTAGTGGCGCCTAACTGCAACGTTCTTACTTGTTGTTGTTGTTGTTGTTGTTGTTGTTGCATGTGGCAGCTCTTGTGGTAGCAAAGGTGGCACATATGATAGCCACCTTTGCACCATGGCAGCATTTTCGTTTGAGATTTGTTCATGTTGTAGCCTGTCTGAGATATATGTGTCAGCACTTGTTGCTTTGTTTGTGTGTGTCATTATAGGCACGCCTAAATTAGGCGCCACTTTGTTGTTGTTTTGGCTGCGTTCAATTGCATCAGCATTGTCGCTTGTCATGTTTGTCGCGTTTGTCATGTTAGTGTGTGTGTTTGTGTTTGTGTTTGCGTTTGTGTTTGCGTTTGCGTTTACATTCTCATTCGCATTCACATTTATGTTTGTGAGCGTTTGTGTGTGTGTGTGAGAGAGCAGAGAGTGAGAGTGAGAGAGCTCGTTTGTTTTTGTTTGTGTTTCATGGCGGAGCGCTTGCGTTGTAGGCTCACTCTCACTCTCCCTGTCTCCACACATGTTTGAGCAAACATGTTTTGGTATGGGTGAGATCAGGGAGAGCGAAATGTTAGCCGCGCTTTCTTTGGCTTCTGCAGCCATTTTGGCGTCGTGTGTGTGTGTTAGCTCACCTCGCACAATTCTTTTTGCATTTAATTTAGCATTATCTGCATTTTCCATGGCGGCTGCCAGCGTCGCGTCCACCATGTCGTCATGTATATGTCCCGCGGGGTCACACCATCTGCGGAACAGTCCCTAGTCTCCTCGGAGTCATCTGGAGTTCATCTTGTTGTATTTGTTTGTTTGTTGTAGTTGTTAAAGTAGTTGTTGTTGTGTCAAATTGTTGTTAATAATTGTTTGTATTATATTGTCACTCTATGTTTTATATTAATTAACATTTTTTTTTTTTAATATTATTAACTTTTTTTATTAACTTTTTTCTTTTATTAACTTTTTACTTTTTTTTTTCAATGTGTGCGTGTGTTTTTTTTCCTTCTCTTATGTATACTTTTTTTTTTTTTTTTTTTTTTAAATACATACATATATATATATTCTTCTCTTGTTTCTTGTTACAGTTTCTTTTACATTATTATTGGCTCACATAGTCATTATTTATTATTTGCAACATGTTTTGGTATGGGTGAGATCAGGGAGAGCGAAATGTTAGCCGCGCTTTCTTTGGCTTCTGCAGCCATTTTGGCGTCGTGTGTGTGTGTTAGCTCACCTCGCACAATTCTTTTTGCATTTAATTTAGCATTATCTGCATTTTCCATGGCGGCTGCCAGCGTCGCGTCCACCATGTCGTCATGTATATGTCCCGCGGGGTCACACCATCTGCGGAACAGCTCCCTAGTCTCCTCGGAGTCATCTGAGGAGTTCATCTTGTTTATTTGTTTTTGTTTGTTGTGTAGTTGTTAAAGTAGTTGTTGTTGTTGGTCAATTGTTGTTAATAATGTTTATATGTATATTGTCACTCTATGTTTTATATTAATTAATAACAAAAAAAAAATTTTTTTATTTAATATTATTAACTTTTTTATTAACTTTTTTATTTATTAACTTTTTACTTTTTTTTTTTCAATGTGTGCGTGTGATTTTTTCCCTCTCTTATGTATACATTTTTTTTTTTTTTTTTTTTTTTTTAAATACATACATATATATATTCTTCTCTTGTTTCTTGTTACAGTTTCTTTTACATTATTATTGGCTCACATAGTCATTTATTTATATTTGCAAGAATAAATCACGGCAAGAGTACATCTAGTCACGCACTGCACGAGCGGGACACGGCTGGGCGAAGCGGGCAAACAACAATTTTTTTCGTTTTTCCAATTTTTTTCCAATTATTAATTACAATGACAATTCGGCCATTTTGTACAAGTAGTCTTTTCTCGTGCGCTTGAAGAGCGCCACAGCAAAAAAAACACGTCCGTCGTCAACCGTGGTCGGCCAAGCATTCGCCCAGTCATGCCTCTCGTAGCAGTTATATTTTTCAAATTTAAATTATTGCTAAAGTTTGCAACTTGTCTTAAATTGAATTTGCTGCTGTTAACAGCACTTTGATATCGTGTCTGTTTAAAGTGAGGTCAGTTTCAAAGATATCGATATTTATTCGATACTGATAGTGCGATCAAACATTGATCAAGCTTGGAACTGACCTTCACTACATTACTTTACATTGTGAAAGGTAATAAGCTAGAAATTAAAAACATTACACAATTATTGACATATACCCTAAACATTTAACATTAACTATTCTTATTAATACTTATAATTACAGGTACATATATCTACTGGCCGTCTCAGGAAGTGGCGCAGGCATCCATCGTCGTCGTGTTGAGCTTTTTTTTTATTTTTTTTTTCTCGTATCTGCAGGTAAGTCTAAGTTTTAGTGACTTTTGTTTGTCGTTTTTATATTGCTTACATTACTTTATTTTTGTTATTTATTTATTTTTGTTTTAGGTTCGTTCAGTGGCTTCGTCTGTTGCTGGAATGGGCGCCTGTCGTCGTTTTGTGTATATTTACTCCGAGATTGCAGTGAAGTTTATATTGTGAGTTTTAATGAATTTTCGTGTTGTTTTATTGTTTCATTTAATTTATTAATTTTATATATTTGTTGCATTTCAGATTCGTTGCGCATCACTGGAGCTATTGTTGAAGATGCGTATTAGTGAATTTCGTCGTTTTAGTTTTAATTATTAATTTATTTATATTTTTATTTCAGGTACTTGGAGTGGGCCGCTACGCTGGAAAGCAGTTAATATAGTATAGTGGATTTTTTTTTATTGTTTAATTTATTTATTTTATTTTTATATTCAGGTACTTGGAGTGTCGTCGCTGCCAACTTGAACAGGCATCGATGGACATTTTAGTTAATTTAGTTTATTTCAGGTACTACTAGTATAGTGCCACGCTAGTGGCATAATCTGATATGGATGAGCTGGTGTGAGCCAGCTCGTGGAGTATTTGTCGTTAGTTGCCCTAGCTTCGTAGTCGCAGCTGAGCTCCATCATCGCACTGATGTCAGCCGTTGGACCTGGTTGCAGCTGTTGACTGTCGCGCTGCTGCTGCTGCTGCTGTTGCTGTCGTTGCTGCTCATCCATAGTTTGTAGTTCATCCCTGTTATCTATGTTGTTTTTTTAAGTCCCGATTTGAATAAATTAGTTTATTTCAGGTACTACTAGTATAGTGCCACGCTAGTGGCATAATCTGATATGGATGAGCTGGTGAGCCAGCTCGTGGAGTATTTGTCGTTAGTTGCCCTAGCTTCGTAGTCGCAGCTGAGCTCCATCATCGCACTGATGTCAGCCGTTGGACCTGGTTGCAGCTGTTGACTGTCTCGCTGCTGCTGCTGCTGCTGCTGTTGCTGTCGTTGCTGCTCATCCATAGTTTGTAGTTCATCCATGTTATCTATGTTGTTTTTTTAAGTCCCGATTTGAATAAATTATTTAAAAGCATCATCATGTGTTCCATCATTTTCTCCATCCTTTCTAGCATTTTAGTGTTCCTTTCCAGCAGCGCCTCGAGGCTACCTGACTTTGTTTGCTCATCTTGGAGCTGCTGTTGCAGCCTGGCCAGATGCCTCTCTGTGGATTTCGTCCTCTTGATGTTGCTTGTCTGTTTTGATGTGGTGTTGATTTTGTTGGCCGCTGCCGTTGTCTCTGTTGTTGTTGTTGTTGTTGCTGCTGTTGTTGCTGTTGTTGCTGTTGTTTCCTTTTATGCGATCCAGGCACTGCGCTACTATATGTTAGTTTGCGTTTAGTGTCTGGATTTAGTGGCGTCTTTTTGTCATGTTGTTGTCGTTTATGCGTTGTCTCTTGTGGTTGATTAGTCAATGTTTATGCGTTGTCTCTTGTCGTTTGTGGTTTGTTTGGCTAAAATGCCGTTGTTTGATGCTGGTGCTGACGCTGCTGTTGCTGTTGCAGATGTTGCAGGTGCTGCAGCCTCTTTGCTTGTGGAATATATTGTACAGCCAGCAGTTTTACTTCTTGCCTCTTTATACTTCAGACAGCCCTTATAGCAACTGACATGTGCACCTCCACAATTGATGCACTTTGGAGGTGCATCTCTAGCTTTGATGCACGCTGCAGTTGCATGGCTGCCTGAGCACTTCATGCAAACATATGGGCGGCGGCAATAGTTCTTAGTATGGCCAAAAGCCTGGCATCGATGGCATTGTGCCGGATCAATGGGCTTGGCCTGCCGCTCTACTCGCACGCAGTGACCGCTAATTGTATCGAGTTTGTGTATTTTGAGATGGCTACCATCAGCCATTGGCTGTAGCTCCACCTCAAATATATTCAATGGCATGCCAGTGAATCGATGCTTCATGACACGTATGAAGCGTGTCACGAAGCCCAATTCGGCAAGTTTTGCCCTCAGCCAGTCACAGGGTATCGAATGATGCAGCTGTTTAAGCACCACTCGATATCCTTTATTTTGACGCGACTGGTGGGTATAATGCTGTACATTATCAGCGGTCAATATACCCACAATGGCTCTATGTGTGGCCATATCTTCGCAGTGGATATTCAATCCAGCATTATTGCGTGCGGCTATGTTTGTAGTGTATTTGCCGACTGCTGGATGATTGTTAAGTGTATCCAGCAGTGGCAGTATATCATTGACTTTTGGTAGACAAATGTGTGGAATTTTGTCCCTGTTTGTCTGTTGTTGTGTCTGTTGTTGTGTCTATTGTTGTATCTGTTGTTGTGGCTGTTGTTGTTGTGGATGTTGTTGTGGCTGGGGTTGCCTTTTTGTCAAGAAGTTCAAATTCAGCCCAAAAGGCTGCAACATGTTTAAGTGCCCTGTGCTTCGTTTCGCTTTAGGCTGTTGTTGTTGTTGTTGTTGTTGCTGCTGTTGCTGCTGCTGTTGTTTTTCGAGCAGCTGTTTTTGGCGCACTTCGCAGTGTAGCTTGGTGGCAAAGGCGCTTTTAAATTTTGGCGTATCAATAGGGAGTACGTCATCTGTCAGTCTCCGTCGTCAGTCTGCATTTCGATGCAGCGCCTTTTAAAAGGCGATCGGAAATTTCCTATTGTTACTGTTGTAGTAGTTGCTGTTGTTGTTGTTGTTGCATGTGGCAGCTCTTGTGGTAGCAAAGGTGGCACATATGATAGCTACCTTTGCACCATGGCACCATTTTCTTCAGTCAGCTGTTGTTGTAGTTGTCTGTCAGTATTGTATGTGGCGGCACTTGTTGCTTTGTTTATGTGTGTCAATGTAGAGACGCCTAAAATAGGCGCCACTTTGTTATTGTTGTGGCTGCGTTGAGTAGCGTCCGCATTGTCGCTTGTCATGTTTGTTTTTGTGTTTGTCATTGTGTTTGCGTTTTCGTTCTCATTAGCGTTCATGTGTGTGAGCGTGTGTGTGTGTGTATGAGAGAGCATGGATGTATGTGCGTGTGTATTGGCCATTTCCTCAGAGAGAGTGCTTGTGTGCATCTCGTTAGCTTTGGCTTTGTGTAGGTGCGTGTGAGTGTGCGCTTGCGCTTGCGCTGGTGACTCGCTCTCCCTGACATTGCACATGTGTGAGCAAACATGTTTAGGTATGGGTGATATCAGAGAGAGTGAAATGTTTGGCGCGTTTTCTTGCTCTCTTTCAGCATTTATGGCGTTGTTTGAGGTGGTATGTGTGTGTGTGGACTCACCTCGCACAATTTTGTCAGGAATTATTGTGTCATTTTCTGTATTTTCTGCAATTTTTATGGCGGCTGCCAGCGTCTCGTCCGCCATGGCGTCTTTTCGGCATGCCGCGGGGTCGCACCACTTGCGGAACAGCTCCCTGGTCTCCTCGGAGTCATCTGAAGAGTTCATGTTGCTTGTAGTCACTTGTTGTTGTTGTTGTTTGAATTGTTTATTAAAATTGTTTATAATAATATTGTCTCACTTTGTTCTCTATTTATTAATGACACAAAAGTTTTTTTTTTTTTTTACTTTTATTTTATTATTATTTTTTTTTTTTTTCTCTTTTTTTTCTTTATTATCTGTTTATTATCTGTTTTTTTTCTCGTAATTTCGTGTTGTGATTTCTTATTATTATTAATTATTAAATTAATTACAACACTTTTATTTGCGGCGGCGGCACACGGCTAGGCGAATTATTCAATTATTAATCGGCCATTTTAGAATAACTTGACCTCTCACTGTCTCATGCGCTTGAGGAGCGCCACGCAAAAACACGTCCGTCTTCGTTCGTAGTCAGTCCAAAAGCATTCGCCTAGTCGTGCCCCCCTCGTAACAGATATTTTCTCTTTAAAATTTAAATTATTGCTAGATGTAACAACTTTTCTTAAATTTAAATAGCTGCTGTTAACAGCACTTTGATGTCGTTAACGTAACATATTGTCTAACATATTTGAAAAAGTCTTCATATCGATATTTTCCATACACTTGCCAGCTGATCTTACATTCAAAAACTGACCTACACTACATAACATTAAATTGAGCCAAGTACAAGAAACAATACATATTTTTCTTAGAACTAGACAATTGATTATTAACATAAATATTTATTAACTATATTATTTTTATTTCTTTCTTTTCAGGTACTGGGTCATCTGGTCATCTGGCTGCGATTCGTCGTCATCTTTTTGGGTAAGTATTTGCTGAAGTGTGTGTGTGTGTGTGTTGTGTGCCTATTAGTGATTATAGTTACTAATAAACATCATCTTCTTCTTTTCCAGCTGGATACCATCGTCGGAGTGATTCTTGTCGTCGTCAGGTAAGTGGATTAGTTGGCGCTTTTACAATCATTAATTTGAATAGCCAGTCCGGCTATTCAAATTGGTAAACAGTGTTGGCACTCGCAATGCCTGTGAAGCGACAAAAGCAGAACTTTTTCCCCTTTTTTTTTTTTCAAGTAAAAAAAGTGCATTAATATTTGATTTTTGATAATTAATACAAAAACAGAATAATAATGTGGAAAAAGTTGAATTTGTGCTCTGTGTTTACATTGCAAGCCAGTCAGCTGGGCTTGCTCTGTGTAATTGCCATTAGTGTGTGTGTGTGTGTGTGTATGTGTGTGTTAGTGTCTTGCCATATGCCAATAGCACCCAATTTAGAAGAGGTTGCATTTGCTAGAAAATACATTCCAATTGGATTTCTAGCAGGTCCAACGTCGCCTCAAGGTGGTGAAGATGGGGCGGCATATGTGTTTTAGCATTACTTGTTGTTCGTTGCCACATGTTGCAATGTCGTGTAAAGTTGATTTTTGTCGTATTAGTGTATTTAGTTATTTGCATGTGTTTACTGTTTATTCATTAATTTTATTTATTCTTTTCGTTGCAGGTACGTTGGTGTGGCATCCCTGAAGTCCGGATGTGGCAGCATAGGCAACTGTTGCAGGTATGTACATTTGTGGATTTGAATTGAGTTTTGTTTAAGTATATTTATAGTGTTTTATTTATTTAAAAATATTTAACTGGAAGTGGCGCAGGCATCCGTCGTCATCTTTAGAGCTTTTCTTCGTGCATGCAGCTAAGTGTGAGTTTAGTGAATTTTGTCGTTTTATTGTTTTATATAATTTATTTATTAATTTTTTGTTTTGTTTCAGGTACGTTTAGTGACTTCATCTGGATGCTGGAGCAGGCATATGTAGTCGTTTTATGGATTTTTACGCCATGTTGCAGGCAAGTGTGATTTGTGAGTTTTAATTGAATGTTGTCGTTTTACTGTTTTATATAATTTATTTATTATTTTTATTTAGTTTCAGGTACGTTTAGTGGCATCACAGGATACAGGAGCAGTCAATCCATGGAGCCTTGCGCAGATAGGTGTATATTTGTGAATTTTAGTATTTAAGTTGTTTTTTATTATTTATTTATTAATTTTATTTATTCTTTTACTTTCAGGTACGTGTAGTAGCATCACAGGACACGGGGCACGGCATCAGTGGACATCCCGTTTAGATTCCTCGCCATGTTACAGGTGTGTGTGTATTTGTGAATTTGTGCCATTTAGTTGTGTAGTGAGCTTTGTCATATATTTTGTATTTATATATATATTTATTTATATATATATATATTTTATTTATATATATATATATATATATATATATATATATATATATATATATATATATATATATTATTTATATATATATATTTATTTATTTATATATATTTATTTATATATTTTTATTACATTTATTAATTTAGTTATTTTTCTTTTTCAGGTACATAGTTGGCATCACTGGTGACAGGTGGGAGCATCACTGATCATCTTGTTGGAGCTCGTCAAAGATGCAGATAAGTGAATTTTTTATTTTATATATTATTGACTTGTGTTTATTTGCATTTATTAATTGTATTTTTTATTTATTTATTTATTTATTTATTTTTTTTTTTCATGAGTGCGGCTTAATACAACGCCATGCTAGTTGGCGCGGATGTGCTGGATGTTGTTGAGGTGGTGCGCCAGCTGGAGGCAGACATGTCCTCGGCGGCCTCGTACTCACGGCTGAGTTCTATCAGCTCCCTGATGTCAACCCTTGGTCTTGGTAGCCGTTGCTGTTGGACTCGCTGCTGCTGTTGTAGTTGTTCTTCATTATTTATAATTTCTAAATGTGTTGTATTTGTATTTGCATTTGTATTTGTGTTATTAGCAGTCAATAAAGTTATCACTATTGTCATAATTTTTTCAATTTTTTCTTCCATTTTTTTTAAGATGGCAATTTGATTTTTCAGCATGCTCTCTAGGCATGCAGCAGCAGCTGCAGTTTTAGTTAGTGATGATTGTCTATGTTGCTGTTGTTTTTGTTGCGGCTGCCTCTTGTTGTTGTTGGATCTTGGCGTTTTTGTCCGTGTATTAGATGACTGCTGATGCTGTTGTCGTTGCAGTTGTTGTTGTTGTGGTGTTCGACGCGCTGCGCTGCTATATGTTAGCTTGCGTTTAGTGCCTGTATTTAGTGGCGTCTTTTTGTCATGTTGTTGTTGTTGTTGTTGTCGTTTATGCGTTGTCTCTTGTCGTTTGTGGTTTGTTTGGCTAAAATGCCGTTGTTGTTGCTGATGCTGGTGCTGACGCTGCTGTTGCTGTTGCAGATGTTGCAGGTGCTGCAGCCTCTTTGCTTGTGGAATATATTGTACAGCCAGCAGTTTACTTCTTGCCTCTTTATACTTCAGACAGCCCTTATAGCAACTGACATGTGCACCTCCACAATTGATGCACTTTGGAGGTGCATCTCTAGCTTTGATGCACGCTGCAGTTGCATGGCTGCCTGAGCACTTCATGCAAACATATGGGCGGCGGCAATAGTTCTTAGTATGGCCAAAAGCCTGGCATCGATGGCATTGTGCCGGATCAATGGGCTTGGCCCTGCCGCTCTACTCGCACGCAGTGACCGCTAATTGTATCGAGTTTGTGTATTTTGAGATGGCTACCATCAGCCATTGGCTGTAGCTCCACCTCAAATATATTCAATGGCATGCCAGTGAATCGATGCTTCATGACACGTATGAAGCGTATGAAGCGTGTCACGAAGCCCAATTCGGCAAGTTTTGCCCTCAGCCAGTCACAGGGTATCGAATGATGCAGCTGTTTAAGCACCACTCGATATCCTTTATTTTGACGCGACTGGTGGGTATAATGCTGTACATTATCAGCGGTCAATATACCCACAATGGCTCTATGTGTGGCCATATCTTCGCAGTGGATATTCAATCCAGCATTATTGCGTGCGGCTATGTTTGTAGTGTATTTGCCGACTGCTGGATGATTGTTAAGTGTATCCAGCAGTGGCAGTATATCATTGACTTTTGGTAGACAAATGTGTGGAATTTTGTCCCTGTTTGTCTGTTGTTGTGTCTGTTGTTGTGTCTGTTGTTGTGGCTGTTGTTGTGGCTGTTGTTGTTGTGGCTGTTGTTGTGGATATTGTTGTGGATGTTGTTGTGGCTGGGGTTGCCTTTTTGTCAAGAAGTTCAAATTCAGCCCAAAAGGCTGCAACATGTTTAAGTGCCCTGTGCTTCGTTTCGCTTTAGGCTGTTGTTGTTGTTGCTGCTGTTGCTGCTGCTGTTGTTTTTCGAGCAGCTGTTTTTGGCGCACTTCGCAGTGTAGCTTGATGGCAAAGGCGCTTTTAAATTTTGGCGTATCAATAGGGAGTACGTCATCGTCGTCTCCGTCGTCAGTCTGCATTTCGTTGCAGCGCCTTTTAAAAGGCGATCAGAAATTTGCTGTTGTTACTGTTGTAGTAGTTGCTGTTGTTGTAGTAGTTGTTGTTGTTGTTGTTGTTGTTGTTGTTGTTGTTGCATGTGGCAGCTCTTGTGGTAGCAAAGGTGGCACATAGGATAGCCACCTTTGTACCATGGCACCATTTTCTTCAGTCAGCTGTTGTTGTAGTTGTCTGTCAGTATTGTATGTGGCGGCACTTGTTGCTTTGTTTATGTGTGTCAATGTAGAGACGCCTAAAATAGGCGCCACTTTGTTATTGTTGTGGCTGCGTTGAGTAGCGTCCGCATTGTCGCTTGTCATGTTTGTTTTTGTGTTTGTCATTGTGTTTGCGTTTTCGTTCTCATTAGCGTTCATGTGTGTGAGCGTGTGTGTGTGTGTATGAGAGAGCATGGATGTATGTGCGTGTGTATTGGCCATTTCCTCAGAGAGAGTGCTTGTGGGCATCTCGTTAGCTTTGGCTTTGTGTAGGTGCGTGTGAGTGTGCGCTTGCGCTGGTGACTCGCTCTCCCTGACATTGCACATGTGTGAGCAAACATGTTTAGGTATGGGTGATATCAGAGAGAGTGAAATGTTTGGCGCGTTTTCTTGCTCTCTTTCAGCATTTATGGCGTTGTTTGAGGTGGTATGTGTGTGTGTGGACTCACCTCGCACAATTTTGTCAGGAATTATTGTGTCATTTTCTGTATTTTCTGCAATTTTTATGGCGGCTGCCAGCGTCTCGTCCGCCATGGCGTCTTTTCGGCATGCCGCGGGGTCGCACCACTTGCGGAACAGCTCCCTGGT
The DNA here is from genome assembly GCA_030914345.1 of Drosophila koepferae. Taxonomy (NCBI): domain Eukaryota; kingdom Metazoa; phylum Arthropoda; class Insecta; order Diptera; family Drosophilidae; genus Drosophila; species Drosophila koepferae. The sequence goes on along the minus strand of JAUESR010000179.1, from coordinate 40,777 downwards.
CTCCTCGGAGTCATCTGAAGAGTTCATGTTGCTTGTAGTCACTTGTTGTTGTTGTTGTTTGAATTGTTTATTAAAATTGTTTATAATAATATTGTCTCACTTTGTTCTCTATTTATTAATGACACAAAAGTTTTTTTTTTTTTTTTACTTTTATTTTATTATTATTTTTTTTTTTTTTTTTCTCTTTTTTTTCTTTATTATCTGTTTATTATCTGTTTTTTTTTCTCGTAATTTCGTGTTGTGATTTCTTATTATTATTAATTATTAAATTAATTACAACACTTTTATTTGCGGCGGCGGCACACGGCTAGGCGAATTATTCAATTATTAATCGGCCATTTTAGAATAACTTGACCTCTCACTGTCTCATGCGCTTGAGGAGCGCCACGCAAAAACACGTCCGTCTTCGTTCGTAGTCAGTCCAAAAGCATTCGCCTAGTCGTGCCCCCCTCGTAACAGATATTTTCTCTTTAAAATTTAAATTATTGCTAGATGTAACAACTTTTCTTAAATTTAAATAGCTGCTGTTAACAGCACTTTGATGTCGTTAACGTAACATATTGTCTAACATATTTGAAAAAGTCTTCATATCGATATTTTCCATACATATCGATATGAAGACTGTAATCAGCATGGCCACACACTTGCCAGCTGATCTTACATTCAAAAACTGACCTACACTACATAACATTAAATTGCCTGTGAAGCGACAAAAGCAGAACTTTTTCCCCTTTTTTTTTTTCAAGTAAAAAAAGTGCATTAATATTTGATTTTTGATAATTAATCCAAAAACAGAATAATAATGTGGAAAAAGTTGAATTTGTGCTCTGTGTTTACATTGCAAGCCAGTCAGCTGGGCTTGCTCTGTGTAATTGCCATTAGTGTGTGTGTGTGTGTGTGTGTTAGTGTCTTGCCATATGCCAATAGCACCCAATTTAGAAGAGGTTGCATTTGCTAGAAAATACATTCCAATTGGATTTCTAGCAGGTCCAACGTCGCCTCAAGGTGGTGAAGATGGGGCGGCATATGTGTTTTAGCATTACTTGTTGTTCGTTGCCACATGTTGCAATGTCGTGTAAAGTTGATTTTTGTCGTATTAGTGTATTTAGTTATTTGCATGTGTTTACTGTTTATTCATTAATTTTATTTATTCTTTTCGTTGCAGGTACGTTGGTGTGGCATCCCTGAAGTCCGGATGTGGCAGCATAGGCAACTGTTGCAGGTATGTACATTTGTGGATTTGAATTGAGTTTTGTTTAAGTATATTTATAGTGTTTTATTTATTTAAAAATATTTAACTGGAAGTGGCGCAGGCATCCGTCGTCATCTTTAGAGCTTTTCTTCGTGCATGCAGCTAAGTGTGAGTTTAGTGAATTTTGTCGTTTTATTGTTTTATATAATTTATTTATTAATTTTTTGTTTTGTTTCAGGTACGTTTAGTGACTTCATCTGGATGCTGGAGCAGGCATATGTAGTCGTTTTATGGATTTTTACGCCATGTTGCAGGCAAGTGTGATTTGTGAGTTTTAATTGAATGTTGTCGTTTTACTGTTTTATATAATTTATTTATTATTTTTATTTAGTTTCAGGTACGTTTAGTGGCATCACAGGATACAGGAGCAGTCAATCCATGGAGCCTTGCGCAGATAGGTGTATATTTGTGAATTTTAGTCTTTAAGTTGTTTTTTATTATTTATTTATTAATTTTATTTATTCTTTTACTTTCAGGTACGTGTAGTAGCATCACAGGACACGGGGCACGGCATCAGTGGACATCCCGTTTAGATTCCTCGCCATGTTACAGGTGTGTGTGTATTTGTGAATTTGTGCCATTTAGTTGTGTAGTGAGCTTTGTCATATATTTTGTATTTATATATATATTTATTTATATATATATATATTTTATTTATATATATATATATATATATATATATATATATATATTTATTTATATATATATATATATTTATTTATATATATTTATTTATATATTTTTATTACATTTATTAATTTAGTTATTTTTCTTTTTCAGGTACATAGTTGGCATCACTGGTGACAGGTGGGAGCATCACTGATCATCTTGTTGGAGCTCGTCAAAGATGCAGATAAGTGAATTTTTTATTTTATATATTATTGACTTGTGTTTATTTGCATTTATTAATTGTATTTTTTATTTATTTATTTATTTATTTAATTTTTTTTTTCATGAGTGCGGCTTAATACAACGCCATGCTAGTTGGCGCGGATGTGCTGGATGTTGTTGAGGTGGTGCGCCAGCTGGAGGCAGACATGTCCTCGGCGGCCTCGTACTCACGGCTGAGTTCTATCAGCTCCCTGATGTCAACCCTTGGTCTTGGTAGCCGTTGCTGTTGGACTCGCTGCTGCTGTTGTAGTTGTTCTTCATTATTTATAATTTCTAAATGTGTTGTATTTGTATTTGCATTTGTATTTGTGTTATTAGCAGTCAATAAAGTTATCACTATTGTCATAATTTTTTCAATTTTTTCTTCCATTTTTTTAAAGATGGCCATTTGATTTTTCAGCATGCTCTCTAGGCAGCTTGTCCTGGTTTGCTCCTCTTGGAGGCGTTGTTGCAGCCTCTCCAGATGCCTTTGTGCTGGGTTGCGTTCAGTGCATGCTTTAGTTGCAGCTGCAGCAGCTGCAGTTTTAGTTAGTGATGATTGTCTATGTTGCTGTTGTTTTTGTTGCGGCTGCCTCTTGTTGTTGTTGGATCTTGGCGTTTTTGTCCGTGTATTAGATGACTGCTGATGCTGTTGTCGTTGCAGTTGTTGTTGTTGTGGTGTTCGACGCGCTGCGCTGCTATATGTTAGCTTGCGTTTAGTGCCTGTATTTAGTGGCGTCTTTTTGTCATGTTGTTGTTGTTGTTGTTGTCGTTTATGCGTTGTCTCTTGTCGTTTGTGGTTTGTTTGGCTAAAATGCCTTTGTTGCTGGTGCTGGTGCTGACGCTGCTGTTGCTGTTGCAGGTGTTGCAGGTGCTGCAGCCTCTTTGCTTGTGGAATATATTGTACAGCCAGCAGTTTACTTCTTGCCTCTTTATACTTCAGACAGCCCTTATAGCAACTGACATGTGCACCTCCACAATTGATGCACTTTGGAGGTGCATCTCTAGCTTTGATGCACGCTGCAGTTGCATGGCTGCCTGAGCACTTCATGCAAACATATGGGCGGCGGCAATAGTTCTTAGTATGGCCAAAAGCCTGGCATCGATGGCATTGTGCCGGATCAATGGGCTTGGCCTGCCGCTCTACTCGCACGCAGTGACCGCTAATTGTATCGAGTTTGTGTATTTTGAGATGGCTACCATCAGCCATTGGCTGTAGCTCCACCTCAAATATATTCAATGGCATGCCAGTGAATCGATGCTTCATGACACGTATGAAGCGTGTCACGAAGCCCAATTCGGCAAGTTTTGCCCTCAGCCAGTCACAGGGTATCGAATGATGCAGCTGTTTAAGCACCACTCGATATCCTTTATTTTGACGCGACTGGTGGGTATAATGCTGTACATTATCAGCGGTCAATATACCCACAATGGCTCTATGTGTGGCCATATCTTCGCAGTGGATATTCAATCCAGCATTATTGCGTGCGGCTATGTTTGTAGTGTATTTGCCGACTGCTGGATGATTGTTAAGTGTATCCAGCAGTGGCAGTATATCATTGACTTTTGGTAGACAAATGTGTGGAATTTTGTCCCTGTTTGTCTGTTGTTGTGTCTGTTGTTGTATCTGTTGTTGTATCTGTTGTTGTTGTGGCTGTTGTTGTGGACATTGTTGTGGATGTTGTTGTGGCTGTGTCTGTGGCTATTGTTGTGGCTGTTGTTGTGGATATTGTTGTGGATGTTGTTGTGGCTGGGGTTGCCTTTTTGTCAAGAAGTTCAAATTCAGCCCGAAAGGAACTAGATACTCAGTTCGTTCCGTGTGCAGTCGCGTTTTTCTAGTGCTCCCGCAAAAAATAAATATTTACCAGAACGCCGCCACCAGAATATCTGGAAACGGCACAGACAATTTGTGCGTGGGTGCCCGCGCATCATACCTTCATAGTGTTCAATAAATCAAAGAAGAAAATCACTATAGTAAAAAACAAAATTTTCGCCAGCGCACGTGCGCGTGTGTTTTGTTTTGGTTCTGCCAAAACAAAAACAAAAACCTGCAGCCTACTTTTGGGCTGTCAAATATTTTTGGTAAAAGGCATACTTTTAGGCCGTACTAATCTCTCAACTATGTGTGACTGCACTTAAATAAATGATGCCCAACAATAGCAACAATCAAACTCCTACGTCCGCAAACCTGCAAGCAAATATACAAGCAAGATTTGATGCGACTATTGCTAAAAGAATGGCATCCCAAGCAGCTAAATCCAACACTGCGAGCGCAGATCTCGCCGCTGCCCCTACAAAAGCGTCAGCAAACTTGCAAGAGCAATTTAAGATGATCATGGCACAGAAAATGAACGCAACAGCCAAATTGGATGTAACAACAGTGCAAACTCCGAGGAACGCAAATACAAAACGGAAACTAGCAGGTATTTCTCCAAAGATCGCCAAAAAGAAGATGCTGGAAGATCAACCAAGCACAAATCAAAATCGTTTTGCCCTCCTACAAGCGGATGACGATACTGAAGAAATCGAAGAAATTTCAATGGACGATGCAGTACCAATGGAGAAACCTACGCCACGCCCCGCCCCCTATTTGGTGTCCTAACATCAACTCGGTGGCTAACTTCCACTTGCTAATTGAGCAATGCATCAGCAAAAACTCGTATGATATAAAGGCAAAGCGAAACGACCCTTGGCGTACTTACGCGAAACAGCGAAGATTATCGCGCCGTCGTGAAGCACTTCACAGAGCAAGGACTGGAGTTCCACTGCTACCAGTTAAAGGAGGATAAGCCTTACCGAGTTTGCCTTAAAGGTCTTCATCACAGCACAGATGCACAATGCATTAAAGAAGATCTCGAAAATAAGGGGCACACAGTTAAAAATGTGCACAACCCTGTTAGCCGCATCGACAAATCGCCGCTAAATATATTTTTTGTCGATGTGATCCAGGCACCAAACAAAAAGCAAATTTTAGATTTGCGGGTTATTTGCAGACAGCGATGCACGGTTGAACTTCCACGCAAGTTCAACGACTTAACGCAATGCTATCGCTGCCAAGAATTTGGGCACACGCAGAGATACTGCCACAAAAACACCCAGGTGTGTGAAATGCGCAGAGGATCACGACTCCAAACACTGCACTAGACCAAAAGACCAACCTCCAATTTGTGTCCACTGCGAAGAGCAACACCCGGCCAACTATAAAGGTTGCCTCACGTACAAGAGGTTATTAAAATTGCAGGCTCCAGTACAAAGACATAACCCAGCAAAAGGCTTTACCGCTGCACCGCGCCGCTTCGAAGCAGCACAGCCACAGTTCGTGAACAACAATATGAACGCTACTGCGCAAGCGCACGGAATATCATACGCCCAAGCAGTTAGAGGAGTAAAATCCCAAGCTGACCCTTACATGCCCGATGCGGGATTTATGCAGATTCTGCAACAGCAGCAGCGACAATTTGAAGCCATCCATGAAGAGCTCAGAGCAATGCGAGAGGTGCAAGCCCAACAAGCAACAATGATGACCAGCCTAATGGCTCTAATCACCAAGCTCAGTTCCAAATAATGGCCTTACGTATAGGAATTTGGAACGCTAATGGCTTGCGTAATAAAGCGCAGGAATTAGCAGTTTTTCTCCAACAAAAAAACGTAGATGTAATGCTCATTGCTGAAAGTCGTGAATGTCCGACACTTAAAATTCAAGGGTATGAGCACTATCAGGCCCATGGCGGAGGAACAAACAGCTTCGGTGGATCATCGCTCCTGGTTCGGTCAACACTGACACATACACCTCTACTTCCTTATGCCAACGCAACACTGCAGTGCTCAGCTGTTACCATTCCAACATCAATTGGAGAAGTAGAAATTGCGTCGATCTATTGCCCACCAAACAGCGATCTTCACACGCAGGACATAACTCAGCTTCTAAGCCGAAGCAGTAACAAAGTTCTAATTGGAGGAGACTGGAACGGATGGCACCCATTTTGGGGAAGCAGTAGGTCAAACCAACGCGGGAGGTAATATTTGATGCGATTCAAAGGTGTCAATATTCCATCCTGGCTACTGGAGGCCCTACACGCTACCCAATAAACGGGCAATGTCCGTCAGCAATTGACTTCGCAATTTACAAAGGCCTCTGCGACCGACAACTTGGCATAGAAGACCACCTAGAGTTGTCATCTGACCATCTGCCACTAGTTGTTACACTTCATGCGCAGCCACAGCTCTTTCCAACCAGACAACGGCTCCTGCCTGTAGGATCGGATCTGACAAAATTTAAGCTTGCCCTGCCAATCGTCACTGGACCCAGAAATTGAGCTACGCACTGCTGAAGATGTGGAATACGCAGCAACTAAACTGCAAGACGCGATAAAAGAAGCAGCGTGCTTAGCCGCACCACCCTCTCGAGCAACACAAAGTCCTTCTCCTTATAATACAGCCCTCTCCCCGCATGCTCAAAGTCTTCTTGAGTATAAAAGATGGACAAGGAGCCGATGGATCCGATCACGGACAGAAAACAATAAGAGAAGGTATAACGAAGCCACCAGACAGCTCAAAGAAGTCCTGGCTCAGTTGCAAAATAGGCAAATTAGTGAGGCGCTAGAACGTGCGGATGCAGCCGGCGCAGAATTCCAGCTTTGGCGATATACACGCAACATAAAAAGACAGCCACTACGTCGTCATCCTATTCGCAATGCCAATGGAGTGTGGCTAATGGGAGACGAAGCTCAAGCTGAGGCATTTGCTGACCACCTAGAGGAGCAATTCACGACAGTGATAACAACTGCACCAGCAGAACTAGAAGACATGCGAGCAATAGTGAGCTCTCCTTTAGCAGAATCCCTAGCAATCGAGCCATGCACAAAGGCAGAAGTCATCAACCTTATGAATAAGGTAAACATTAAAAAAGCGCCAGGACACGACCGTATAGATGGCAAAGTAATTAGGGCTCTGCCAAACTCAACAATTGACTACTTCGTAGTGCTGTGCAACGCCATACTTCGCACTCAACACTTTCCAACTTGCTGGAAATGTGCTGAAATAGTCATGATTCCGAAACCTGGCAAACCCGAAACGGAAATTACTTCCTATAGACCAATCAGCTTACTACCGGTGCTCTCCAAAATATTCGAAAGAATATTCATGCGTAGAGTACTGAAAGAGCTGAGTGAGAGAAGGACTATACCAGATCACCAATTTGGCTTTAGGAGACAGCATGGCACGCCAGAGCAAGTACACCGAGTGGTTCAACACATATTGGGCGCGTTTGAAGAAAAGGAATACTGTTCTGCAGTATTTATAGATATCAAGCAGGCATTTGACCGGGTTTGGCATCTGGGCCTGTTAAAGAAGATAAAAGACGCTCTACCCAGCTCCTCCTTTAAGATGTTGGCTTCATACCTAGCAGATCGAACCTATCACGTAATAAAAGGACAAGCAACTTCGTCGACTCGGCCCGTCAGAGCAGGTGTACCCCAAGGCAGTGTTCCTGGCCCTATACTGTACACTCTATTCACCGCTGATATGCCAATGCCTCTACCCAATAATGGTATGCTAATCGCCACGTATGCTGATGATACCGCCATTCTCAGTCGGAATAAGTCGCCACAAGTTGCCTCAGTCAAGATGCAAACATATCTGAACGAACTGAATAGATGGCACAAACGCTGGAGCATCGCTGTGAACACACAAAAATCAATGCATGTCACCTTCACACTAAGAAAAGGCGACTGTCCAGACGTATTGCTTGGAGATACAATACCGAGGGCAAATAAAGTAAAATATCTCGGAGTCATACTGGATAAGAGACTAACGTACGGTGCTCACATAAGTCAGACGGTGAAGAGGTGCCAGTTCAAACTGAAAAAACTTAACTGGATGCTAAGGAGCGACAGTAAACTATCGCTCTACAGCAAAAAGAAAATTTATAACGCGATTGTGGCACCAGTATTCACATACGCTATACCTTTATGGGGATCTGCTGCGCAAACGCACATTAAAAGAATACAAATTTTACAAAACAAAGCACTCAGAAAATGGACCGGAGCCGAATGGTTCGTGAGGAACGAAACGCTCCATGCAGATCTCAAGATGCCGACTATAGCAGAGCTCATTGGCCGACACAGCTCTAGGTACGCGGATAGAATATCCGTCCACCCAAACCAACTAGCGGCAAACCTACACGTCAACACAACAACCAGAAGACTAACAAGTAAGAAAGCTGTAGTCGAGACTGCTCGACTACGAAATCCCCTGAGCCCTTCTTCGAACGAATAATATTCCAAGAATTATTCGATTCGTTTCTGCACGCATAGACGCTTATAAGCATGTATGTGTGTATGCATGCAGTGTGTAAGCATTGCAAGCGTCATGCTGTCTCGCTGCCTTTGTTGCTGCGTCGCATGGGTTTTGATGAGAAAACTTTGATGATTAATAATTCTGTTTCTAGATGGACAATCGTATTGATTTCTTCAGATTATGATTATGATATTCATATCTATATGCTAAACCAAACTGCATGTCTTTAGTATTTGAAATGCATTTTTTTCACATTTGGGGTGGTGGGGCGAAGTGGGGACCGGAATCCAAAATCTGACAAAAACCGAAATTGTAATAAATTAGTATCTATATATATGCAAAAGACTTGGAGACTCTAACTCTAAAGATGAATTAACTAAAGTTTTATAACAGGTTCCCGATAAGTTCGTTTATCGATAACTTTGCAAATATACAAGGACGGACGGACAGACGGACAGGGCTAGATCAACTTATTTTTTTATGCTGATCAAGAATATATATACTTTATGGCCTCCTTCTGCCTGTTACATACATTTAACAAAACCATTATACCCTGATTTCCCATTTTCAATGGGCTCAGGGTATAAAAAGATGCCATCCCCTAGATAATCGTGATAGAAATTAAGTAGAATATAATAGAACCTTAGTTAAGGTAAATTTAAGCATGCGCTATAGAGTCAAGGACAAAAGCTGCAATAAAATGAAATAATAAAAAAAAAAAAAATAAAAGAAAAAAAGCCCAAAAGGCTGCAACATGTTTAAGTGCCCTGTGCTTCGTTTCGCTTTAGGCTGTTGTTGTTGTTGCTGTTGTTGCTGCTGCTGTCGCTTTTCGAGCAGCTGTTTTTCGCGCACTTCGCAGTGTAGCTTGGTGGCAAAGGCGCTTTTAAATTTTGGCGTATCAATAGGGAGTACGTCATCGTCGTCTCCGTCGTCAGTCTGCATTTCGATGCAGCGCCTTTTAAAAGGCGATCGGAAATTTCCTATTGTTACTGTTGTAGTAGTTGCTGTTGTTGTTGTTGTTGTTGTTGTTGTTGTTGTTGTTGCATGTGGCAGCTCTTGTGGTAGCAAAGGTGGCACATATGATAGCCACCTTTGCACCATGGCAGCATTTTCGTTTGAGATTTGTTCATGTTGTAGCCTGTCTGAGATATATGTGTCAGCACTTGTTGCTTTGTTTGTGTGTGCCATTATAGGCACGCCTAAATTAGGCGCCACTTTGTTATTGTTTTGGCTGCTTTGATTAGCGTCAGCATTGTCGCTTGTCATGTTTGTTTTTGTTTTTGCGTTTTCGTTTGAGTTTTCGCTCTCGTTTGCGTTTGCGATCATGTGTGTGAGCGTGTGTGTGTGTGTATGAGAGAGCATGGATGTATGTGCGTGTGTAGCGGCCATTTCCTCAGAGAGAGTGCTTGTGTGCATCTCGTTAGCTTTGGCTTTGTGTAGGTGCGTGTGAGTGTGCGCTTGCGCTTGCGCTGGTGACTCGCTCTCCCTGACATTGCACATGTGTGAGCAAACATGTTTAGGTATGGGTGATATCAGAGAGAGTGAAATGTTTGGCGCGTTTTCTTGCTCTCTTTCAGCATTTATGGCGTTGTTTGAGGTGGTATGTGTGTGTGTGGACTCACCTCGCACAATTTTGTCAGGAATTATTGTGTCATTTTCTGTATTTTCTGCAATTTTTATGGCGGCTGCCAGCGTCTCGTCCGCCATGGCGTCTTTTCGGCATGCCGCGGGGTCGCACCACTTGCGGAACAGCTCCCTGGTCTCCTCGGAGTCATCTGAAGAGTTCATGTTGCTTGTAGTCACTTGTTGTTGTTGTTGTTTGAATTGTTTATTAAAATTGTTTATAAAAAAATTGTCTCACTTTGTTCTCTATTTATTAATGACACAAAAGTTTTTTTTTTTTCTTTCTTTTTTTTTCTTCATTATCTGTTTATTATCTGTTTTTTTCTCGTAATTTCGTGTTGTGATTTCTTATTATTATTAATTATTAAATTAATTACAACACTTTTATTTGCGGCGGCGGCACACGGCTAGGCGAATTATTCAATTATTAATCGGCCATTTTAGAATAACTTGACCTCTCACTGTCTCATGCGCTTGAGGAGCGCCACGCAAAAACACGTCCGTCTTCGTTCGTAGTTCAGTCCAAAAGCATTCGCCTAGTCGTGCCCCACTCGTAACAGATATTTTCTCTTAACAATTTAAATTATTGCTAACTGAAGCATTTTTTTTTTTCAAATTTAAATTACTGCTATTATCAGCACTTTGATTACATCTCTGTTACGGTGTTGGTCAGTTTCGATGGTATCGATATATATTCGATACCATACTGCATGCAATCACTATATCACATGCAGCTTGAAACTGACCTACATCGACATTGTTTACATTTAGTTAAGTAAATTTTTCTCCTTAATTTAGTCAATTAATTATTAGTATACATATTTATTACCTATCTTATATTTATTTATTTTTTCTTTTCAGGTACTGGATCATCTGGTCATTTGGCTGCATCTCATCGTCGTCGTTTTTGGGTAATTATTTGCTGAAGTGTGTGTGTGTGTGCCTATTAGTGATTATAATTACTAATAAACATCGTCTTCTTCTTTTCCAGCTGGATACCATCGTCGGAGTGATTCTTGTCGTCGTCAGGTAAGTGGATTAGTTGGCGCTTATGTGTCGTCAATTTGAATAGCCAGTCCGGCTATTCAAATTGGTAAACAGTGTGGCAGTCAGCTGGGCTTGCATATTGTAGTTGTAATTAGTGTGTGTGAGTTAGTGTCTTTGCCGTATGCCAATGTTGAGGAGGTTGCATTTGCTAGATATACATATCGAATTGGATTTCTAGCAGGTCCATCGTCGCCTCGGAAAGGTGAAGATGGAGCGGCACATGTTGTTGCTCGTTGTAACATGTTGTAGCGTCGTGTAAAGTTGATTTTTTTGTCGTATTAGTGAATTTAGTTATTTGCATATGTTTACTGTTTATTTATTAATTTTATTTATTCTTTTCGTTGCAGGTACGTTGGTGTGGCATCCCTGAAGTCCAGATGTGGCAGCATTGGCAGCTATTGCTATATTTAGCGCCATGTTGCAGGTATGTATAATTGTGAATTTGAATTGAATTTTGTTTAAGTATATTTATAGTGTTTTATTTATTTATTTTGTTGCAGGTACGTGGAGTGGCATCACTGGAGTGGCATCACTGGATACAGGATCGGTCATTGCAGGTAAGTGTTAGTGAATTATGTAATTTTATTGTTTCATTTATTAATTTTGGTTATTCTTTTTATTTCAGTTTCATGAGCAGGCATACGTCGCCGTTCCGAATTGGATTTTACGCCATGTTGCAGGTAAGTAGGTACGTTTAGCGGCATCTCTGGAACTAGAAGTGGCGCAGGCATCCGTCGTCATCTTGTAGAGCTGTGAATTAACGTCCTTTTATTGTTTTATATAGTTTATTTATTAATTTATTAGTTTCAGGTACGTTAAGTCAATTTATCTGGATGTTGGAGCAGGCATCTTTCGTCGTTTTTTGGATTTTTACGCCATGTTGCAGGCAAGTGTGAATTGTGAGTTTTATTGAATTTTGTCGTTTTATATGATTTATTTGTTGACTTTTTTAATTCTTTATAGTTTCAGGTACTTGAAGAGGCGTCCGTTCTCGTTTGATGGAATTTGTGAGTTTGTGTTTTGTTTTTTGTTAAGTTTATGTTGTTTTATGTTAATGTTATATCTTTGTTGTGTTTCAGGAGCATATTAGGGGCATCGCTGGATACAGGATCAGTTGTTGGAGATAAGTATTAGTGTATTTAGTCATTTTATTGTTTTATTTTATTAATTTATGTATTCTTTTATATTTCAGGTACTTGAAGTGGCGTCTCTGTCAACTGGAGCAGGCATCGTTGGACATTGTGAATTGAATTTTACACCGTGTTGCAGGTAAGTTTATATAGGTGAATTTTAATTGATTTATGTTGATTAATTTATTAATGTTAGTTTTTCTTTTTGTTTAGGTACGTGTAGTGGCGTCACTGGCTGCTGGAGTAGGCATCAAAATACATCTTTGGAGGATTTATCGTCATATTGCAGGTACGTGTGTATTTGTGAATTTTAATCATTAGTTATTTTTTTTAGTTATTTATTTATTAATTTTAGTTATTCTTTTTGTTTAGGTACGTGTAGTGGCATCACTGGATACAGGATACGGCATCGATGGACATGTTATATGGATTTATCGCCATATTGCAGGTGTGTGTGTATTTGTGAAATTTATGTCATTTAGTTGTATAGTGAGCTTTGTCATGTATTTTGTTTTGTTTATTGATTTACTTTATTTATATATATATATATATATATATATTCATTTTTGTTTATTTGTTTATTTTTTAAATTTATATTTCATTTATTCGTTTATTTATTAATTTAATTATTTTATTTTATTTTTATTTAATTTATTTTATTTTTATTTTATTTTCCTCTTTTTTCAGGTACCAGTTGGCATTACTGGTGGCAGGTTGGAGCATCACTGGTCATCTTATTGTTGGAGTTTGTCAAAGGTGCAGATAAGTGAGTTTGATGTTTTTGTGTATTATTAACTTGTGTTTATTAATATTTATTTATATTATTATTATTTTTTTATTTTTATTAGGATCTGCATCCGTTGTCTCTCATGTCTGTCGTGGCTGTGAGGTCGTCGTCATCGTTGCAGTTACCCGTTAATTGCGGGTAAGTATTATTTTTAATGATATTGGCAGTTTGTTTACATGCTTTATTTTGTTCTTTTCATGTATACGGCTGCCATCGTCGTTGGAGTCTGGACCTAGTACATTGCCACGCTAGTGGGCGCGGATATGCTGGATGTTGACGAGCTGGTGCGCCAGCTGGTGGAGGACATATGTACGGCAGCCTCATACTCACAGCTGAGTTCCATCAGCTCCCTGATGTCGACCCTTGGATTTGATTGCCGTTGCTGTTGGACTCGCTGTTGTGGCTGCTGTTGGTGTCGTTGCTGCTCCTCAATCAACTGGAGTTCATCTGTATTAGCTGTATTATTTTTGTATAATCCCGATTTTAATAAAGTATTTAATAAAGTCATCATAAGTTCCATATTTTTTTTCCATTTTTTCTATCATTTGCGTGTTCTTCTCCAGTAGCGCCTCGAGGCTACCTGACCTTTTTTGTTCGTCTTGCAGTTGTTGTTGCAGTCTGGCCAGATGCCTCTCTGCTGGATTTCGTCCTGTTGATGTTGTTTGTCTATTTTGATTTGTCGTTTTAGTACTTGTTGGCTGCTGACGTTGTCTCTGTTGTCGTTGCTGTTGTTGTTGTTGTTGTTTATGTTGTGGTGTTGGATTTTTATGTGTTTTACGCACAGCGCTGCTGTACGTTAGTTTGCGTTTAGTGCCTGTATTGAGTGGCGTCTTTTTGTCATGTTGTTGTTGTTGTTGTCGTTTATGTGTTGTCTCTTGTCGTTTGTGATTTGTCAATTGTCGTTTATGCGTTGTCTCTTGTCTTTTATAATTTGTATGGGTCAAATGCCGTTGTTGCTGATGCTGATGCTGACGCTGCTGTTGTTGTTGTTGTTGTTGCATTCTCTTCGCTTCGGGGATGAGCTTTACAGCCAGCAGTTTATTCCTTGCCTCTTTATACTTCAGGCAGCCCTTGTAGCAACTGACATGTGCACCTCAACAATTGATGCACTTTGGCGGTGCATCCCTTGCTTTGGTGCACGCTGCAGTTGCATGGCTGCCTGAGCACTTCATGCAGACATATGGGCGGCGGCAATAGTTCTTAGTATGGCCGAAAGCCTGGCATCGATGGCATTGTGCCGGATCAATGGGCTTGGCCTGCCGCTCTACTCGCACGCAGTGACCGCTAATTGTATCGAGTTTGTGTATTTTGAGATGGCTACCATCAGCCATTGGCTGTAGCTCCACCTCAAATATATTCAATGGCATGCCAGTGAATCGATGCTTCATGACACGTATGAAGCGTATGAAGCGTGTCACGAAGCCCAATTCGGCAAGTTTTGCCCTCAGCCAGTCACAGGGTATCGAATGATGCAGCTGTTTAAGCACCACTCGATATCCTTTATTTTGACGCGACTGGTGGGTATAATGCTGTACATTATCAGCGGTCAATATACCCACAATGGCTCTATGTGTGGCCATATCTTCGCAGTGGATATTCAATCCAGCATTATTGCGTGCGGCTATGTTTGTAGTGTATTTGCCGACTGCTGGATGATTGTTAAGTGTATCCAGCAGTGGCAGTATATCATTGACTTTTGGTAGACAAATGTGTGGAATTTTGTCCCTGTTTGTCTGTTGTTGTGTCTGTTGTTGTGGCTGTTGTTGTTGTGGCTGTGTCTGTGGCTGTTGTTGTGGCTGTTGTTGTGGATATTGTTGTGGATGTTGTTGTGGCTGGGGTTGCCTTTTTGTCAAGAAGTTCAAGTTCAGTCCAAAAGGCTGCAACATGTTTAAGTGCCCTGTGCTTCGTTTCGCTTTAGGCTGTTGTTGTTGTTGTTGCTGCTGTTGCTGCTGCTGTTGTTTTTCGAGCAGCTGTTTTTGGCGCACTTCGCAGTGTAGCTTGGTGGCAAAGGCGATTTTAAATTTTGGCGTATCAATAGGGAGTACGTCATCGTCGTCTCCGTCGTCAGTCTGCATTTCGATGCAGCGCCTTTTAAAAGGCGATCGGAAATTTGCTGTTGTTACTGTTGTAGTAGTTGCTGTTGTTGTTGTTGTTGTTGTTGTTGTTGTTGTTGCATGTGGCAGCTCTTGTGGTAGCAAAGGTGGCACATATGATAGCCACCTTTGCACCATGGCAGCATTTTCGTTTGAGATTTGTTCATGTTGTAGCCTGTCTGAGATATATGTGTCAGCACTTGTTGCTTTGTTTGTGTGTGTCATTATAGGCACGCCTAAATTAGGCGCCACTTTGTTGTTGTTTTGGCTGCGTTCAATTGCATCAGCATTGTCGCTTGTCATGTTTGTCGCGTTTGTCATGTTAGTGTGTGTGTTTGTGTTTGTGTTTGTGTTTGTGTGTGTGTTTGTGTTTGCGTTTGCGTTTACATTCTCATTCGCATTCGCATTTATGTTTGTGAGCGTTTGTGTGTGTGTGTGAGAGAGCAGAGAGTGAGAGAGCTCGTTTGTTTTTGTTTGTGTTTCATGGCGGAGCGCTTGCGTTGTAGGCTCACTCTCACTCTCCCTGTCTCCACACATGTTTGAGCAAACATGTTTTGGTATGGGTGAGATCAGGGAGAGCGAAATGTTAGCCGCGCTTTCTTTGGCTTCTGCAGCCATTTTGGCGTCGTGTGTGTGTGTTAGCTCACCTCGCACAATTCTTTTTGCATTTAATTTAGCATTATCTGCATTTTCCATGGCGGCTGCCAGCGTCGCGTCCACCATGTCGTCATGTATATGTCCCGCGGGGTCACACCATCTGCGGAACAGCTCCCTAGTCTCCTCGGAGTCATCTGAGGAGTTCATCTTGTTGTATTTGTTGTTGTAGTTGTTAAAGTAGTTGTTGTTGTTGGTCAAATTGTTGTTAATAATTGTTTATATGTATATTGTCACTCTATGTTTTATATAATTACTAACAAAAAAAAATTTTTTTTATTTAATATTATTAACTTTTTTCTTTTATTAACTTTTTACTTTTTTTTTTCAATGTGTGCGTGTGTTTTTTTTTCCCTCTCTTATGTATACATTTTTTTTTTTTTTTTTTTTTAAATACATACATATATATATTCTTCTCTTGTTTCTTGTTACAGTTTTCTTTTACATTATTATTGGCTCACATAGTCATTTATTTATTATTTGCAAGAATAAATCACGCAAGAGTACATCTTAGTCACGCACTGCACGGCGGGACACGGCTGGGCGAAGCGGGCAAACAACAATTTTTTTCGTTTTTTTTTTTCCAATTATTAATTACAATGACAATTCGGCCATTTTGTACAAGTAGTCTTTTCTCGTGCGCTTGAAGAGCGCCACAGCAAAAAAACACGTCCGTCGTCAACCGTGGTCGGCCAAGCATTCGCCCACTCATGCCTCTCGTAGCAGTTATATTTTTCAAATTTAAATTATTGCTAAAGTTTGCAACTTGTCTTAAATTGAATTTGCTGCTGTTAACAGCACTTTGATATCGTGTCTGTTAAAGTGTAGGTCAGTTTCAAAGATATCGATATTTATTCGATACGATAGTGCGATCAAACATTGATCAAGCTTGGAACTGACCTTCACTACATTACTTTACATTGTGAAAGGTAATAAGCTTGAAATTAAAAACATTACACAATTATTGACATATACCCTAAACATTTAACATTAACTATTCTTATTAATACTTATAATTACAGGTACATATATCTACAGGCGTCTCAGGAAGTGGTGCAGGCATCCATCGCCGTCGTGTTGAGCTTTTTTTTTAATTTTTTTTTTTCTCGTATCTGCAGGTAAGTCTAAGTTTTAGTGACTTTTGTCGTTTTATTGCTTACATTACTTTATTTTTTTTTTATTAATTTATTTTTGTTTTAGGTTCGTTCAGTGGCTTCGTCTGGTTGCTGGAATGGGCGCCTGCCGTCGTTTTGTGTATATTTACTCCGAGTTGCAGTGAAGTTTATATTATGAGTTTTAATGAATTTTCGTTGTTTTATTGTTTCATTTAATTATTAATTTTATATATTTGTTGCATTTCAGATTCGTTGCGCATCACTGGAGCTATTGTTGAAGATGCGTATTAGTGAATTTCGTCGTTTTATTGTTTTAATTATTAATGTATTTATATTTTTATATTTCAGGTACTTGGAGTGGCGTCGCTGGCAGCTGGAGATGGCATCGATGGACATTTTTACAAGCAGTTAAGTATTTATTAGTGGATTTATTATTTTATTGTTTAATTTATTTATATTTTTACTTTTATTTCTTTTATTTCAGGTACTACTAGTATAGTGCCACGCTAGTGGCATAATCTGATATGGATGAGCTGGTGAGCCAGCTCGTGGAGTATTTGTCGTTAGTTGCCCTAGCTTCGTAGTCGCAGCTGAGCTCCATCATCGCACTGATGTCAGCCGTTGGACCTGGTTGCAGCTGTTGACTGTCTCGCTGCTGCTGCTGCTGCTGCTGTTGCTGTCGTTGCTGCTCATCCATAGTTTGTAGTTCATCCATGTTATCTATGTTGTTTTTTTTAAGTCCCGATTTGAATAAATTATTTAAAAGCATCATCATGTGTTCCATCATTTTCTCCATCCTTTCTAGCATTTTAGTGTTCCTTTCCAGCAGCGCCTCGAGGCTACCTGACTTTGTTTGCTCATCTTGGAGCTGCTGTTGCAGCCTGGCCAGATGCCTCTCTGGTGGATTTCGTCCTGTTGATGTTGCTTGTCTGTTTTGATGTGGTGTTGATTTTGTTGGCCGCTGCCGTTGTCTCTGTTGTTGTTGTTGTTGTTGTTGCTGCTGTTGTTGCTGTTCTTTCCTTTTATGCGATCCAGGCACTGCGCTACTATATGGTAGTTTGCGTTTAGTGTCTGGATTTAGTGGCGTCTTTTTGTCATGTTGTTGTTGTTGTTGTTGTTGTCGTTTATGCGTTGTCTCTTGTCGTTTGTGGTTTGTTTGGCTAAAATGCCGTTGTTGTTGCTGATGCTGGTGCTGGCGCTGCTGTTGCTGTTGCAGGTGTTGCAGGTGCTGCAGCCTCTTTGCTTGTGGAATATATTGTACAGCCAGCAGTTTACTTCTTGCCTCTTTATACTTCAGACAGCCCTTATAGCAACTGACATGTGCACCTCCACAATTGATGCAGTTTGGAGGTGCATCTCTAGCTTTGATGCACGCTGCAGTTGCATGGCTGCCTGAGCACTTCATGCAAACATATGGGCGGCGGCAATAGTTCTTAGTATGGCCAAAAGCCTGGCATCGATGGCATTGTGCCGGATCAATGGGCTTGGCCTGCCGCTCTACTCGCACGCAGTGACCGCTAATTGTATCGAGTTTGTGTATTTTGAGATGGCTACCATCAGCCATTGGCTGTAGCTCCACCTCAAATATATTCAATGGCATGCCAGTGAATCGATGCTTCATGACACGTATGAAGCGTATGAAGCGTGTCACGAAGCCCAATTCGGCAAGTTTTGCCCTCAGCCAGTCACAGGGTATCGAATGATGCAGCTGTTTAAGCACCACTCGATATCCTTTATTTTGACGCGACTGGTGGGTATAATGCTGTACATTATCAGCGGTCAATATACCCACAATGGCTCTATGTGTGGCCATATCTTCGCAGTGGATATTCAATCCAGCATTATTGCGTGCGGCTATGTTTGTAGTGTATTTGCCGACTGCTGGATGATTGTTAAGTGTATCCAGCAGTGGCAGTATATCATTGACTTTTGGTAGACAAATGTGTGGAATGTTGTCCCTGTTTGTCTGTTGTTGTGTCTGTTGTTGTGGCTGTTGTTGTTGTGGCTGTTGTTGTGGCTGTTGTTGTGGATGTTGTTGTGGCTGTGTCTGTGGCTATTGTTGTGGCTGTTGTGTGGATATTGTTGTGGATGTTGTGTGGCTGGGGTTGCCTTTTTGTCAAGAAGTTCAAATTCAGCCCGAAAGGAACTAGATACTCAGTTCGTTCCGTGTGCAGTCGCGTTTTTCTAGTGCTCCCGCAAAAAATAAATATTTACCAGAACGCCGCCACCAGAATATCTGGAAACGGCACAGACAATTTGTGCGTGGGTGCCCGCGCATCATACCTTCATAGTGTTCAATAAATCAAAGAAGAAAATCACTATAGTAAAAAACAAAATTTTCGCCAGCGCACGTGCGCGTGTGTTTTGTTTTGGTTCTGCCAAAACAAAAACAAAAACCTGCAGCCTACTTTTGGGCTGTCAAATATTTTTGGTAAAAGGCATACTTTTAGGCCGTTACTAATCTCTCAACTTTGTGTGACTGCACTTAAATAAATGATGCCCAACAATAGCAACAATCAAACTCCTACATCCGCAAACCTGCAAGCAAATATACAAGCAAGATTTGATGCGACTATTGCTAAAAGAATGGCATCCCAAACAGCTAAATCCAACACTGCGAGCGCAGATCTCGCCGCTGCCCCTACAAAAGCGTCAGCAAACTTGCAAGAGCAATTTAAGATGATCATGGCACAGAAAATGAACGCAACAGCCAAATTGGATGTAACAACAGTGCAAACTCCGAGGAACGCAAATACAAAACGGAAACTAGCAGGTATTTCTCCAAAGATCGCCAAAAAGAAGATGCTGGAAGATCAACCAAGCACAAATCAAAATCGTTTTGCCCTCCTACAAGCGGATGACGATACTGAAGAAATCGAAGAAATTTCAATGGACGATACAGTACCAATGGAGAAACCTACGCCACGCCCGCCCCCTATTTGGTGTCCTAACATCAACTCGGTGGCTAACTTCCACTTGCTAATTGAGCAATGCATCAGCAAAAACTCGTATGATATAAAGGCAAAGCGAAACGACCTTGGCGTACTTACGCGAAACAGCGAAGATTATCGCGCCGTCGTGAAGCACTTCACAGAGCAAGGACTGGAGTTCCACTGCTACCAGTTAAAGGAGGATAAGCCTTACCGAGTTTGCCTTAAAGGTCTTCATCACAGCACAGATGCACAATGCATTAAAGAAGATCTCGAAAATAAGGGGCACACAGTTAAAAATGTGCACAACCCTGTTAGCCGCATCGACAAATCGCCGCTAAATATATTTTTTGTCGATGTGATCCAGGCACCAAACAAAAAGCAAATTTTAGATTTGCGGGTTATTTGCAGACAGCGATGCACGGTTGAACTTCCACGCAAGTTCAACGACTTAACGCAATGCTATCGCTGCCAAGAATTTGGGCACACGCAGAGATACTGCCACAAAAACACCCAGGTGTGTGAAATGCGCAGAGGATCACGACTCCAAACACTGCACTAGACCAAAAGACCAACCTCCAATTTGTGTCCACTGCGAAGAGCAACACCCGGCCAACTATAAAGGTTGCCTCACGTACAAGAGGTTATTAAAATTGCAGGCTCCAGTACAAAGACATAACCCAGCAAAAGGCTTTAACGCTGCACCGCGCCGCTTCGAAGCAGCACAGCCACAGTTCGTGAACAACAATATGAACGCTACTGCGCAAGCGCACGGAATATCATACGCCCAAGCAGTTAGAGGAGTAAAATCCCAAGCTGACCCTTACATGCCCGATGCGGGATTTATGCAGATTCTGCAACAGCAGCAGCGACAATTTGAAGCCATCCATGAAGAGCTCAGAGCAATGCGAGAGGTGCAAGCCCAACAAGCAACAATGATGACCAGCCTAATGGCTCTAATCACCAAGCTCAGTTCCAAATAATGGCCTTACGTATAGGAATTTGGAACGCTAATGGCTTGCGTAATAAAGCGCAGGAATTAGCAGGAATTAGTAGATGTAATGCTCATTGCAGAAAGTCGTGAATGTCCGACACTTAAAATTCAAGGGTATGAGCACTATCAGGCCCATGGCGGAGGAACAAACAGCTTCGGTGGATCATCGCTCCTGGTTCGGTCAACACTGACACATACACCTCTACTTCCTTATGCCAACGCAACACTGCAGTGCTCAGCTGTTACCATTCCAACATCAATTGGAGAAGTAGAAATTGCGTCGATCTATTGCCCACCAAACAGCGATCTTCACACGCATTACATAACTCAGCTTCTAAGCCAAAGCAGTAACAAAGTTCTAATTGGAGGAGACTGGAACGGATGGCACCCATTTTGGGGAAGCAGTAGGTCAAACCAACGCGGGAGGTAATATTTGATGCGATTCAAAGGTGTCAATATTCCATCCTGGCTACTGGAGGCCCTACACGCTACCCAATAAACGGGCAATGTCCGTCAGCAATTGACTTCGCAATTTACAAAGGCCTTTGCGACCGACAACTTGGCATAGAAGACCACCTAGAGTTGTCATCTGACAATCTGCCACTAGTTGTTACACTTCATGCGCAGCCACAGCTCTTTCCAACCAGACAACGGCTCCTGCCTGTAGGATCGGATCTGACAAAATTTAAGCTTGCCCTGCCAATCGTCACTGGACCCAGAAATTGAGCTACGCACTGCTGAAGATGTGGAATACGCAGCAACTAAACTGCAAGACGCGATAAAAGAAGCAGCGTGCTTAGCCGCACCACCCTCTCGAGCAACACAAAGTCCTTCTCCTTATAATACAGCCCTCTCCCCGCATGCTCAAAGTCTTCTTGAGTATAAAAGATGGACAAGGAGCCGATGGATCCGATCACGGACAGAAAACAATAAGAGAAGGTATAACGAAGCCACCAGACAGCTCAAAGAAGTCCTGGCTCAGTTGCAAAATAGGCAAATTAGTGAGGCGCTAGAACGTGCGGATGCAGCCGGCGCAGAATTCCAGCTTTGGCGATATACACGCAACATAAAAAGACAGCCACTACGTCGTCATCCTATTCGCAATGCCAATGGAGTGTGGCTAATGGGAGACGAAGCTCAAGCTGAGGCATTTGCTGACCACCTAGAGGAGTAATTCACGACAGTGATAACAACTGCACCAGCAGAACTAGAAGACATGCGAGCAATAGTGAGCTCTCCTTTAGCAGAATCCCTAGCAATCGAGCCATGCACAAAGGCAGAAGTCATCAACCTTATGAATAAGGTAAACATTAAAAAAGCGCCAGGACACGACCGTATAGATGGCAAAGTAATTAGGGCTCTGCCAAACTCAACAATTGACTACTTCGTAGTGCTGTGCAACGCCATACTTCGCACTCAACACTTTCCAACTTGCTGGAAATGTGCTGAAATAGTCATGATTCCGAAACCTGGCAAACCCGAAACGGAAATTACTTCCTATAGACCAATCAGCTTACTACCGGTGCTCTCCAAAATATTCGAAAGAATATTCATGCGTAGAGTACTGAAAGAGCTGAGTGAGAGAAGGACTATACCAGATCACCAATTTGGCTTTAGGAGACAGCATGGCACGCCAGAGCAAGTACACCGAGTGGTTCAACACATATTGGGCGCGTTTGAAGAAAAGGAATACTGTTCTGCAGTATTTATAGATATCAAGCAGGCATTTGACCGGGTTTGGCATCTGGGCCTGTTAAAGAAGATAAAAGACGCTCTACCCAGCTCCTCCTTTAAGATGTTGGCTTCATACCTAGCAGATCGAACCTATCACGTAATAAAAGGACAAGCAACTTCGTCGACTCGGCCCGTCAGAGCAGGTGTACCCCAAGGCAGTGTTCCTGGCCCTATACTGTACACTCTATTCACCGCTGATATGCCAATGCCTCTACCCAATAATGGTATGCTAATCGCCACGTATGCTGATGATACCGCCATTCTCAGTCGGAATAAGTCGCCACAAGTTGCCTCAGTCAAGATGCAAACATATCTGAACGAACTGAATAGATGGCACAAACGCTGGAGCATCGCTGTGAACACACAAAAATCAATGCATGTCACCTTCACACTAAGAAAAGGCGACTGTCCAGACGTATTGCTTGGAGATACAATACCGAGGGCAAATAAAGTAAAATATCTCGGAGTCATACTGGATAAGAGACTAACGTACGGTGCTCACATAAGTCAGACGGTGAAGAGGTGCCAGTTCAAACTGAAAAAACTTAACTGGATGCTAAGGAACGACAGTAAACTATCGCTCTACAGCAAAAAGAAAATTTATAACGCGATTGTGGCACCAGTATTCACATACGCTATACCTTTATGGGGATCTGCTGCGCAAACGCACATTAAAAGAATACAAATTTTACAAAACAAAGCACTCAGAAAATGGACCGGAGCCGAATGGTTCGTGAGGAACGAAACGCTCCATGCAGATCTCAAGATGCCGACTATAGCAGAGCTCATTGGCCGACACAGCTCTAGGTACGCGGATAGAATATCCGTCCACCCAAACCAACTAGCGGCAAACCTACACGTCAACACAACAACCAGAAGACTAACAAGTAAGAAAGCTGTAGTCGAGACTGCTCGACTACGAAATCCCCTGAGCCCTTCTTCGAACGAATAATATTCCAAGAATTATTCGATTCGTTTCTGCACGCATAGACGCTTATAAGCATGTATGTGTGTATGCATGGTGTGTAAGCATTGCAAGCGTCATGCTGTCTCGCTGCCTTTGTTGCTGCGTCGCATGGGTTTTGATGAGAAAACTTTGATGATTAATAATTCTGTTTCTAGATGGACAATCGTATTGATTTCTTCAGATTATGATTATGATATTCATATCTATATGCTAAACCAAACTGCATGTCTTTAGTATTTGAAATGCATTTTTTTCACATTTGGGGTGGTGGGGCGAAGTGGGGACCGGAATCCAAAATCTGACAAAAACCGAAATTGTAATAAATTAGTATCTATATATATGCAAAAGACTTGGAGACTCTAACTCTAAAGATGAATTAGCTAGAATTTTATAACAGGTTCCCGATAAGTTCGTTTATCGATAACTTTGCAAATATACAAGGACGGACGGACAGACGGACAGGGCTAGATCAACTTATTTTTTTATGCTGATCAAGAATATATATACTTTATGGCCTCCTTCTGCCTGTTACATACATTTAACAAAACCATTATACCCTGATTTCCCATTTTCAATGGGCTCAGGGTATAAAAAGATGCCATCCCCTAGATAATCGTGATATAAATTAAGTAGAATATAATAGAACCTTAGTTAAAGTAAATTTAAGCATGCGCTATAGAGTCAAGGACAAAAGCTGCAATAAAATTTTTTTTGGTAAAAAGGTTTATATTATTTTATTTAAACAGGCTTTCTACTACCTAATTGGCAGCTTAACAAGTTGAACATAAAGGTACAATTATTTACAGTATAACACTACAGATATTTCAATAACAATTTACATAAACAACAATCACAATTTGGTTAATTAATCACACAATTATCACATTCACTTTTACATTGAACATTAATTTTATAGGAACCTCACAGGGAGGTCCTGTGGATGGCACTTCTTTAATCTTCTTCTTCTGGCTTCTTTGTTAAGTCTTCTCGCCAAAGGGTTTGGGTGGCCTTCGAGTCTTGCAAGGTATCTAGCATTTTGCAGCAAAACTCATGTGACGCAGCAACAAAAGCAGCGAGACAGCCAGACGCTTGCAATGCTTACACACACTCAGGCGTACAAGCATAGATCAGCGTGTGTGTGTGCTCGTGTTTTTGCATGTATAGTTTCTTACGCGCGGAGAATCGAAACGAGGCATTCTAGGAATATGATTCGTTCGAAGAAGGGCTCAGGGGATTTCGTAGTCGAGCAGTCTCGACTAGAGCTTTCTTACTTGTTTTCTTTTTTTTTGTTTTCCTCGTATCTGCAGGTAAGTTTTAGTGACTTTTGTCGTTTTATTGCTTACAATACTTTATTTTTTTTATTAATTTATTTTTGTTTTAGGTTCGTTCAGTGGCTTCGTCTGGTTGCTGGAATGGGCGCCTGTCGTCGTTTTGTGTATATTTACTCCGAGTTGCAGTGAAGTTTATATTGTGAGTTTTAATGAATTTTCGTTGTTTTATTGTTTCATTTAATTTATTAATTTTATATATTTGTTGCATTTCAGATTCGTTAGGCATCACTGGAGCTATTGTTGAAGATGCGTATTAGTGAATTTCGTCGTTTTATTGTTTTAATTATTAATTTATTTATATTTTTATATTTCAGGTACTTGGAGTGGCGTCGCTGGCAGCTGGAGTTGGCATCGATGGACATTTTTACAAGCAGTTAAGTATTTATTAGTGGATTTATTATTTTATTGTTTAATTTATTTATATTTTTACTTTTATTTCTTTTATTTCAGGTACTACTAGTATAGTGCCACGCTAGTGGCATAATCTGATATGGATGAGCTGGTGAGCCAGCTCGTGGAGTATTTGTCGTTAGTTGCCCTAGCTTCGTAGTCGCAGCTGAGCTCCATCATCGCACTGATGTCAGCCGTTGGACCTGGTTGCAGCTGTTGACTGTCTCGCTGCTGCTGCTGCTGCTGTTGCTGTCGTTGCTGCTCATCCATAGTTTGTAGTTCATCCATGTTATCTATGTTGTTTTTTTTAAGTCCCGATTTGAATAAATTATTTAAAAGCATCATCATGTGTTCCATCATTTTCTCCATCCTTTCTAGCATTTTAGTGTTCCTTTCCAGCAGCGCCTCGAGGCTACCTGACTTTGTTTGCTCATCTTGGAGCTGCTGTTGCAGCCTGGCCAGATGCCTCTCTGCTGGATTTCGTCCTGTTGATGTTGCTTGTCTGTTTTGATGTGGTGTTGATTTTGTTGGCCGCTGCCGTTGTCTCTGTTGTTGTTGTTGTTGTTGTTGTTGCTGCTGTTGTTGCTGTTGTTGCTGTTGTTGCTGTTGTTTCCTTTTATGCGATCCAGGCACTGCGCTACTATATGTTAGTTTGCGTTTAGTGTCTGGATTTAGTGGCGTCTTTTTGTCATGTTGTTGTCGTTTATGCGTTGTCTCTTGTCGTTTGTGATTAGTCAATTGTCGTTTATGCGTTGTCTCTTGTCGTTTGTGGTTTGTTTGGCTAAAATGCCGTTGTTGATGCTGGTGCTGACGCTGCTGTTGCTGTTGCAGATGTTGCAGGTGCTGCAGGTGCTGCAGCCTCTTTGCTTGTGGAATATATTGTACAGCCAGCAGTTTACTTCTTGCCTCTTTATACTTCAGACAGCCCTTATAGCAACTGACATGTGCACCTCCACAATTGATGCACTTTGGAGGTGCATCTCTAGCTTTGATGCACGCTGCAGTTGCATGGCTGCCTGAGCACTTCATGCAAACATATGGGCGGCGGCAATAGTTCTTAGTATGGCCAAAAGCCTGGCATCGATGGCATTGTGCCGGATCAATGGGCTTGGCCTGCCGCTCTACTCGCACGCAGTGACCGCTAATTGTATCGAGTTTGTGTATTTTGAGATGGCTACCATCAGCCATTGGCTGTAGCTCCACCTCAAATATATTCAATGGCATGCCAGTGAATCGATGCTTCATGACACGTATGAAGCGTGTCACGAAGCCCAATTCGGCAAGTTTTGCCCTCAGCCAGTCACAGGGTATCGAATGATGCAGCTGTTTAAGCACCACTCGATATCCTTTATTTTGACGCGACTGGTGGGTATAATGCTGTACATTATCAGCGGTCAATATACCCACAATGGCTCTATGTGTGGCCATATCTTCGCAGTGGATATTCAATCCAGCATTATTGCGTGCGGCTATGTTTGTAGTGTATTTGCCGACTGCTGGATGATTGTTAAGTGTATCCAGCAGTGGCAGTATATCATTGACTTTTGGTAGACAAATGTGTGGAATTTTGTCCCTGTTTGTCTGTTGTTGTGTCTGTTGTTGTATCTGTTGTTGTGTCTGTTGTTGTTGTGGCTGTGTCTGTGGCTGTTGTTGTGGCTGTTGTTGTGTCTGTTGTTGTATCTGTTGTTGTGGCTGTTGTTGTGGCTGTTGTTGTGGCTGTTGTTGTTGTGGCTGTTGTTGTGGATATTGTTGTGGATGTTGTTGTGGCTGGGGTTGCCTTTTTGTCAAGAAGTTCAAATTCAGCCCAAAAGGCTGCAACATGTTTAAGTGCCCTGTGCTTCGTTTCGCTTTAGGCTGTTGTTGTTGTTGTTGTTGTTGCTGCTGTTGCTGCTGCTGTTGTTTTTCGAGCAGCTGTTTTTGGCGCACTTCGCAGTGTAGCTTGGTGGCAAAGGCGCTTTTAAATTTTGGCGTATCAATAGGGAGTACGTCATCGTAAATTTCCTATTGTTACTGTTGTAGTAGTTGCTGTTGTTGTTGTTGTTGTTGTTGTTGTTGTTGTTGTTGCATGTGGCAGCTCTTGTGGTAGCAAAGGTGGCACATAGGATAGCCACCTTTGTACCATGGCACCATTTTCTTCAGTCAGCTGTTGTTGTAGTTGTCTGTCAGTATTGTATGTGGAGGCACTTGTTGCTTTGTTTATGTGTGTCAATGTAGAGACGCCTAAAATAGGCGCCACTTTGTTATTGTTGTGGCTGCGTTGAGTAGCGTCCGCATTGTCGCTTGTCATGTTTGTTTTTGTGTTTGTCATTGTGTTTGCGTTTTCGTTCTCATTAGCGTTCATGTGTGTGAGCGTGTGTGTGTGTGTATGAGAGAGCATGGATGTATGTGCGTGTGTATTGGCCATTTCCTCAGAGAGAGTGCTTGTGTGCATCTCGTTAGCTTTGGCTTTGTGTAGGTGCGTGTGAGTGTGCGCTTGCGCTGGTGACTCGCTCTCCCTGACATTGCACATGTGTGAGCAAACATGTTTAGGTATGGGTGATATCAGAGAGAGTGAAATGTTTGGCGCGTTTTCTTGCTCTCTTTCAGCATTTATGGCGTTGTTTGAGGTGGTATGTGTGTGTGTGGACTCACCTCGCACAATTTTGTCAGGAATTATTGTGTCATTTTCTGTATTTTCTGCAATTTTTATGGCGGCTGCCAGCGTCTCGTCCGCCATGGCGTCTTTTCGGCATGCCGCGGGGTCGCACCACTTGCGGAACAGCTCCCTGGTCTCCTCGGAGTCATCTGAAGAGTTCATGTTGCTTGTAGTCACTTGTTGTTGTTGTTGTTTGAATTGTTTATTAAAATTGTTTATAATAATATTGTCTCACTTTGTTCTCTATTTATTAATGACACAAAAGTTTTTTTTTTTTTTTACTTTTATTTTATTATTATTTTTTTTTTTCTCTTTTTTTTTTTTAAATTAAATTTATCTGTTTATTGTCTTTTCTTTCCTTATAATTTCGTGTTGTAATTTCTTATTATTATTAATTGTTTATTAATTACAACACTTTTTATTATTTGCGGCGGCGGCACACGGCTAGGCGAATTATTCAATTATTAACTTGTATTTCGGCCATTTTAAAATAACTAGCCTTTCACTCTCATGCGCTTGAAGAGCGCCACGCAAAAACACGTCCGTCTTCGTTCGTAGTCAGTCCAAAAGCATTCGCCTAGTCGTGCCCCCCTCGTAACAGATATTTTCTCTTTAAAATTTAAATTATTGCTAGATGTAACAACTTTTCTTAAATTTAAATAGCTGCTGTTAACAGCACTTTGATGTCGTTAACGTAACATATTGTCTAACATATTTGAAAAAGTCTTCATATCGATATTTTCCATACACTTGCCAGCTGATCTTACATTCAAAAACTGACCTACACTACATAACATTAAATTGAGCCAAGTACAAGAAACAATACATATTTTTCTTAGAACTAGACAATTGATTATTAACATAAATATTTATTAACTATATTATTTTTATTTCTTTCTTTTCAGGTACTGGGTCATCTGGTCATCTGGCTGCGATTCGTCGTCATCTTTTTGGGTAAGTATTTGCTGAAGTGTGTGTGTGTGTGTGTGTGTGTGTGTGCCTATTAGTGATTATAGTTACTAATAAACATCATCTTCTTCTTTTCCAGCTGGATACCATCGTCGGAGTGATTCTTGTCGTCGTCAGGTAAGTGGATTAGTTGGCGCTTTTTACATCATTAATTTGAATAGCCAGTCCGGCTATTCAAATTGGTAAACAGTGTTGGCACTCGCAATGCCTGTGAAGCGACAAGAGCAGAACTTTTTCCCTTTTTTTTTGTCTTTCTTTTTCAAGTGAAAAAAGTGCATTAATATTTGATTTTATAATCCAAAAACAGAATAATAATGTGGAAAAAGTTGAATTTGTGCTCTGTGTTTACATTGCAAGCCAGTCAGCTGGGCTTGCTCTGTGTAATTGCCATTAGTGTGTGTGTGTGTGTGTGTGTTAGTGTCTTGCCATATGCCAATAGCACCCAATTTAGAAGAGGTTGCATTTGCTAGAAAATACATTCCAATTGGATTTCTAGCAGCAATGTCGTGTAAAGTTGATTTTTGTCGTATTAGTGTATTTAGTTATTTGCATGTGTTTACTGTTTATTCATTAATTTTATTTATTCTTTTCGTTGCAGGTACGTTGGTGTGGCATCCCTGAAGTCCGGATGTGGCAGCATAGGCAACTGTTGCAGGTATGTACATTTGTGGATTTGAATTGAGTTTTGTTTAAGTATATTTATAGTGTTTTATTTATTTAAAAATATTTAACTGGAAGTGGCGCAGGCATCCGTCGTCATCTTTAGAGCTTTTCTTCGTGCATGCAGCTAAGTGTGAGTTTAGTGAATTTTGTCGTTTTATTGTTTTATATAATTTATTTATTAATTTTTTGTTTTGTTTCAGGTACGTTTAGTGACTTCATCTGGATGCTGGAGCAGGCATATGTAGTCGTTTTATGGATTTTTACGCCATGTTGCAGGCAAGTGTGATTTGTGAGTTTTAATTGAATGTTGTCGTTTTACTGTTTTATATAATTTATTTATTATTTTTATTTAGTTTCAGGTACGTTTAGTGGCATCACAGGATACAGGAGCAGTCAATCCACTGGAGCCTTGCGCAGATAGGTGTATATTTGTGAATTTTAGTCTTTAAGTTGTTTTTTATTATTTATTTATTAATTTTATTTATTCTTTTACTTTCAGGTACGTGTAGTAGCATCACAGGACACGGGGCACGGCATCAGTGGACATCCCGTTTAGATTCCTCGCCATGTTACAGGTGTGTGTGTATTTGTGAATTTGTGCCATTTAGTTGTGTAGTGAGCTTTGTCATATATTTTGTATTTATATATATATTTATTTATATATATATATTTATATATATATATATATATATATATATATTATATTTTCACTAATCGTTCATTTGATAATTTAGATATTTTTCTTTTTCAGGTACATAGTTGGCATCACTGGTGACAGGTGGGAGCATCACTGATCATCTTGTTGTTGGAGCTCGTCAAAGATGCAGATAAGTGAATTTTTTATTATTTATATTATTGACTTGTGTTTATTTGCATTTATTAATTGTATTTTTTATTTATTTATTTATTTATTTATTTTTTTTTTTCATGAGTGCGGCTTAATACAACGCCATGCTAGTTGGCGCGGATGTGCTGGATGTTGTTGAGGTGGTGCGCCAGCTGGAGGCAGACATGTCCTCGGCGGCCTCGTACTCACGGCTGAGTTCCATCAGCTCCCTGATGTCAACCCTTGGTCTTGGTAGCCGTTGCTGTTGGACTCGCTGCTGCTGTTGTAGTTGTTCTTCATTATTTATAATTTCTAAATGTGTTGTATTTGTATTTGCATTTGTATTTGTGTTATTAGCAGTCAATAAAGTTATCACTATTGTCATAATTTTTTCAATTTTTTCTTCCATTTTTTTAAAGATGGCCATTTGATTTTTCAGCATGCTCTCTAGGCAGCTTGTCCTGGTTTGCTCCTCTTGGAGGCGTTGTTGCAGCCTCTCCAGATGCCTTTGTGCTGGGTTGCGTTCAGTGCATGCTTTAGTTGCAGCTGCAGCAGCTGCAGTTTTAGTTAGTGATGATTGTCTATGTTGCTGTTGTTTTTGTTGCGGCTGCCTCTTGTTGTTGTTGGATCTTGGCGTTTTTGTCCGTGTATTAGATGACTGCTGATGCTGTTGTCGTTGCAGTTGTTGTTGTTGTGGTGTTCGACGCGCTGCGTTGCTATATGTTAGCTTGCGTTTAGTGCCTGTATTTAGTGGCGTCTTTTTGTCATGTTGTTGTTGTTGTTGTCGATTATGCGTTGTCTCTTGTCGTTTGTGGTTTGTTTGGCTAAAATGCCTTTGTTGCTGGTGCTGGTGCTGGTGCTGGTGCTGGTGCTGCTGTTGCTGTTGCAGGTGTTGCAGGTGCTGCAGCCTCTTTGCTTGTGGAATATATTGTACAGCCAGCAGTTTACTTCTTGCCTCTTTATACTTCAGACAGCCCTTATAGCAACTGACATGTGCACCTCCACAATTGATGCACTTTGGAGGTGCATCTCTAGCTTTGATGCACGCTGCAGTTGCATGGCTGCCTGAGCACTTCATGCAAACATATGGGCGGCGGCAATAGTTCTTAGTATGGCCAAAAGCCTGGCATCGATGGCATTGTGCCGGATCAATGGGCTTGGCCTGCCGCTCTACTCGCACGCAGTGACCGCTAATTGTATCGAGTTTGTGTATTTTGAGATGGCTACCATCAGCCATTGGCTGTAGCTCCACCTCAAATATATTCAATGGCATGCCAGTGAATCGATGCTTCATGACACGTATGAAGCGTGTCACGAAGCCCAATTCGGCAAGTTTTGCCCTCAGCCAGTCACAGGGTATCGAATGATGCAGCTGTTTAAGCACCACTCGATATCCTTTATTTTGACGCGACTGGTGGGTATAATGCTGTACATTATCAGCGGTCAATATACCCACAATGGCTCTATGTGTGGCCATATCTTCGCAGTGGATATTCAATCCAGCATTATTGCGTGCGGCTATGTTTGTAGTGTATTTGCCGACTGCTGGATGATTGTTAAGTGTATCCAGCAGTGGCAGTATATCATTGACTTTTGGTAGACAAATGTGTGGAATTTTGTCCCTGTTTGTCTGTTGTTGTGTCTGTTGTTGTGTCTGTTGTTGTGGCTGTGTCTGTGGCTGTTGTTGTGGATATTGTTGTGGATGTTGTTGTGGCTGGGGTTGCCTTTTTGTCAAGAAGTTCAAATTCAGCCCAAAAGGCTGCAACATGTTTAAGTGCCCTGTGCTTCGTTTCGCTTTAGGCTGTTGTTGTTGTTGTTGTTGTTGTTGTTGCTGCTGTTGCTGCTGCTGTTGTTTTTCGAGCAGCTGTTTTTGGCGCACTTCGCAGTGTAGCTTGGTGGCAAAGGCGCTTTTAAATTTTGGCGTATCAATAGGGAGTTTGTCATTGTCATCTCCGTCGTCAGTCTGCATTTCGATGCAGCGCCTTTTAAAAGGCGATCGGAAATTTCCTATTGTTACTGTTGTAGTAGTTGCTGTTGTTGTTGTTGTTGTTGCATGTGGCAGCTCTTGTGGTAGCAAAGGTGGCACATATGATAGCCACCTTTGCACCATGGCAGCATTTTCGTTTGAGATTTGTTCATGTTGTAGCCTGT
This sequence comes from Drosophila koepferae, assembly GCA_030914345.1. Classification (NCBI taxonomy): domain Eukaryota; kingdom Metazoa; phylum Arthropoda; class Insecta; order Diptera; family Drosophilidae; genus Drosophila; species Drosophila koepferae. The sequence goes on along the minus strand of JAUESR010000179.1, from coordinate 8,319 downwards.
CTGAGATATATGTGTCAGCACTTGTTGCTTTGTTTGTGTGTGTCATTATAGGCACGCCTAAATTAGGCGCCACTTTGTTGTTGTTTTGGCTGCGTTCAATTGCATCAGCATTGTCGCTTGTCATGTTTGTCGCGTTTGTCATGTTAGTGTGTGTGTTTGTGTTTGTGTTTGCGTTTGTGTTTGCGTTTGCGTTTACATTCTCATTCGCATTCGCATTTATGTTTGTGAGCGTTTGTGTGTGTGTGTGTGAGAGAGCAGAGAGTGAGAGAGCTCGTTTGTTTTTGTTTGTGTTTCATGGCGGAGCGCTTGCGTTGTAGGCTCACTCTCACTCTCCCTGTCTCCACACATGTTTGAGCAAACATGTTTTGGTATGGGTGAGATCAGGGAGAGCGAAATGTTAGCCGCGCTTTCTTTGGCTTCTGCAGCCATTTTGGCGTCGTGTGTGTGTGTTAGCTCACCTCGCACAATTCTTTTTGCATTTAATTTAGCATTATCTGCATTTTCCATGGCGGCTGCCAGCGTCGCGTCCACCATGTCGTCATGTATATGTCCCGCGGGGTCACACCATCTGCGGAACAGCTCCCTAGTCTCCTCGGAGTCATCTGAGGAGTTCATCTTGTTGTATTTGTTGTTGTAGTTGTTAAAGTAGTTGTTGTTGTTGGTCAAATTGTTGTTAATAATTGTTTATATGTATATTGTCACTCTATGTTTTATATTAATTAATAACAAAAAAAATTTTTTTTTATTTAATATTATTAACTTTTTTATTAACTTTTTTCTTTTATTAACTTTTTACTTTTTTTTTTCAATGTGTGCGTGTGTTTTTTTTCCCTCTCTTATGTATACATTTTTTTTTTTTTTTTTTTTTTTAAATACATACATATATATATTCTTCTGTTGTTTCTTGTTACAGTTTCTTTTACATTATTATTGGCTCACATAGTCATTTATTTATTATTTGCAAGAATAAATCACGCAAGAGTACATCTTAGTCACGCACTGCACGGCGGGACACGGCTGGGCGAAGCGGGCAAACAACAATTTTTTTCGTTTTTTTTTTTCCAATTATTAATTACAATGACAATTCGGCCATTTTGTACAAGTAGTCTTTTCTCGTGCGCTTGAAGAGCGCCACAGCAAAAAAACACGTCCGTCGTCAACCGTGGTCGGCCAAGCATTCGCCCAGTCATGCCTCTCGTAGCAGTTATATTTTTCAAATTTAAATTATTGCTAAAGTTTGCAACTTGTCTTAAATTGAATTTGCTGCTGTTAACAGCACTTTGATATCGTGTAGGTCAGTTTCAAAGATATCGATATTTATTCGATACGATAGTGCGATCAAACATTGATCAAGCTTGGAACTGACCTTCACTACATTACTTTACATTGTGAAAGGTAATAAGCTAGAAATTAAAAACATTACACAATTATTGACATATACCCTAAACATTTAACATTAACTATTCTTATTAATACTTATAATTACAGGTACATATATCTACTGGCGTCTCAGGAAGTGGTGCAGGCATCCATCGTCGTCGTGTTGAGCTTTTTTTATTTTTTTTTCTCGTATCTGCAGGTAAGTCTAAGTTTTAGTGACTTTTGTCGTTTTATTGCTTACATTACTTTATTTTTTTTTATTAATTTATTATGTTTTAGGTTCGTTCAGTGGCTTCGTCTGGTTGCTGGAATGGGCGCCTGTCGTCGTTTTGTGTATATTTACTCCGAGTTGCAGTGAAGTTTATATTGTGAGTTTTAATGAATTTTCGTTGTTTTATTGTTTCATTTAATTTATTAATTTTATATATTTGTTGCATTTCAGATTCGTTAGGCATCACTGGAGCTATTGTTGAAGATGCGTATTAGTGAATTTCGTCGTTTTATTGTTTTAATTTTAATGTATTTATATTTTTATATTTCAGGTACTTGGAGTGGCGTCGCTAACAGCTGGAACTATTGTTGAAGATACGTATTAGTGAATTTATTTATTTATTTATTTATCATATTGTCAGTTTATTTATTTTTTATATTTCAGGTACTTGGAGTGGCGTCGCTGCCAACTTGAACAGGCATCGATGGACATTTTAGTTAATTTAGCGCCGTTTTGCAGGTAAGTGTTATTAGTGAATTTTGTGTCATTTATTTGTCTGTTTATACATTTTATTTATTTATCATATTGCAGGTACATTGAATGGCATCACTGGATACAGGCAGGCAAGTATTAGTGAATTAGTTTTTTTTTTATTTTATTTATTAATTTATTATATTTTTATATTTCAGGTACTTGGAGTGGCGTCGCTGGCAGCTGGAGTTGGCATCGATGGACATTTTTACAAGCAGTTAAGTATTTATTAGTGGATTTATTATTTTATTGTTTAATTTATTTATATTTTTACTTTTATTTCTTTTATTTCAGGTACTACTAGTATAGTGCCACGCTAGTGGCATAATCTGATATGGATGAGCTGGTGAGCCAGCTCGTGGAGTATTTGTCGTTAGTTGCCCTAGCTTCGTAGTCGCAGCTGAGCTCCATCATCGCACTGATGTCAGCCGTTGGACCTGGTTGCAGCTGTTGACTGTCTCGCTGCTGCTGCTGCTGTTGCTGTCGTTGCTGCTCATCCATAGTTTGTAGTTCATCCATGTTATCTATGTTGTTTTTTTTTAAGTCCCGATTTGAATAAATTATTTAAAAGCATCATCATGTGTTCCATCATTTTCTCCATCCTTTCTAGCATTTTAGTGTTCCTTTCCAGCAGCGCCTCGAGGCTACCTGACTTTGTTTGCTCATCTTGGAGCTGCTGTTGCAGCCTGGCCAGATGCCTCTCTGCTGGATTTCGTCCTGTTGATGCTGCCGTTGTCTCTGTTGTTGTTGTTGTTGCTGCTGTTGTTGCTGTTGTTTCCTTTTATGCGATCCAGGCACTGCGCTACTATATGTTAGTTTGCGTTTAGTGTCTGGATTTAGTGACGTCTTTTTGTCATGTTGTTGTTGTTGTTGTTGTTGTCGTTTATGCGTTGTCTCTTGTCGTTTGTGATTAGTCAATTGTCGTTTATGCGTTGTCTCTTGTCGTTTGTGGTTTGTTTGGCTAAAATGCCGTTGTTGCTGGTGTTGTTGGTGATGCTGGTGCTGACGCTGCTGTTGCTGTTGCAGGTGTTGCAGGTGCTGCAGCCTCTTTGCTTGTGGAATATATTGTACAGCCAGCAGTTTACTTCTTGCCTCTTTATACTTCAGACAGCCCTTATAGCAACTGACATGTGCACCTCCACAATTGATGCACTTTGGAGGTGCATCTCTAGCTTTGATGCACGCTGCAGTTGCATGGCTGCCTGAGCACTTCATGCAAACATATGGGCGGCGGCAATAGTTCTTAGTATGGCCAAAAGCCTGGCATCGATGGCATTGTGCCGGATCAATGGGCTTGGCCTGCCGCTCTACTCGCACGCAGTGACCGCTAATTGTATCGAGTTTGTGTATTTTGAGATGGCTACCATCAGCCATTGGCTGTAGCTCCACCTCAAATATATTCAATGGCATGCCAGTGAATCGATGCTTCATGACACGTATGAAGCGTGTCACGAAGCCCAATTCGGCAAGTTTTGCCCTCAGCCAGTCACAGGGTATCGAATGATGCAGCTGTTTAAGCACCACTCGATATCCTTTATTTTGACGCGACTGGTGGGTATAATGCTGTACATTATCAGCGGTCAATATACCCACAATGGCTCTATGTGTGGCCATATCTTCGCAGTGGATATTCAATCCAGCATTATTGCGTGCGGCTATGTTTGTAGTGTATTTGCCGACTGCTGGATGATTGTTAAGTGTATCCAGCAGTGGCAGTATATCATTGACTTTTGGTAGACAAATGTGTGGAATTTTGTCCCTGTTTGTCTGTTGTTGTGTCTGTTGTTGTTGTGGCTGTTGTTGTTGTGGCTGTTGTTGTGGCTGTGTCTGTGGCTGTTGTTGTGGATATTGTTGTGGATGTTGTTGTGGCTGGGGTTGCCTTTTTGTCAAGAAGTTCAAATTCAGCCCAAAAGGCTGCAACATGTTTAAGTGCCCTGTGCTTCGTTTCGCTTTAGGCTGCGGTTGTTGTTGTTGTTGTTGCTGCTGTTGCTGCTGCTGTTGTTTTTCGAGCAGCTGTTTTTGGCGCACTTCGCAGTGTAGCTTGGTGGCAAAGGCGCTTTTAAATTTTGGCGTATCAATAGGGAGTTTGTCATTGTCATCTCCGTCGTCAATCTGCATTTCGATGCAGCGCCTTTTAAAAGGCGATCGGAAATTTGCTGTTGTTACTGTTGTAGTAGTTGCTGTTGTTGTAGTAGTTGTTGTTGTTGTTGTTGTTGTTGCATGTGGCAGCTCTTGTGGTAGCAAAGGTGGCACATAGGATAGCCACCTTTGTACCATGGCACCATTTTCTTCAGTCAGCTGTTGTTGTAGTTGTCTGTCAGTATTGTATGTGGCGGCACTTGTTGCTTTGTTTATGTGTGTCAATGTAGAGACGCCTAAAATAGGCGCCACTTTGTTATTGTTGTGGCTGCGTTGAGTAGCGTCCGCATTGTCGCTTGTCATGTTTGTTTTTGTGTTTGTCATTGTGTTTGCGTTTTCGTTCTCATTAGCGTTCATGTGTGTGAGCGTGTGTGTGTGTGTATGAGAGAGCATGGATGTATGTGCGTGTGTATTGGCCATTTCCTCAGAGAGAGTGCTTGTGTGCATCTCGTTAGCTTTGGCTTTGTGTAGGTGCGTGTGAGTGTGCGCTTGCGCTGGTGACTCGCTCTCCCTGACATTGCACATGTGTGAGCAAACATGTTTAGGTATGGGTGATATCAGAGAGAGTGAAATGTTTGGCGCGTTTTCTTGCTCTCTTTCAGCATTTATGGCGTTGTTTGAGGTGGTATGTGTGTGTGTGGACTCACCTCGCACAATTTTGTCAGGAATTATTGTGTCATTTTCTGTATTTTCTGCAATTTTTATGGCGGCTGCCAGCGTCTCGTCCGCCATGGCGTCTTTTCGGCATGCCGCGGGGTCGCACCACTTGCGGAACAGCTCCCTGGTCTCCTCGGAGTCATCTGAAGAGTTCATGTTGCTTGTAGTCACTTGTTGTTGTTGTTGTTTGAATTGTTTATTAAAATTGTTTATAATAATATTGTCTCACTTTGTTCTCTATTTATTAATGACACAAAAGTTTTTTTTTTTTTTTTACTTTTATTTTATTATTATTTTTTTTTTTTCTCTTTTTTTTTTCTTTATTATCTGTTTATTATCTGTTTTTTTTCTCGTAATTTCGTGTTGTGATTTCTTATTATTATTAATTGATTAATTAATTACAACACTTTTATTTGCGGCGGCGGCGGCACACGGCTAGGCGAATTATTCAATTATTAATCGGCCATTTTAGAATAACTTGACCTCTCACTGTCTCATGCGCTTGAGGAGCGCCACGCAAAAACACGTCCGTCTTCGTTCGTAGTCAGTCCAAAAGCATTCGCCTAGTCGTGCCCCCCTCGTAACAGATATTTTCTCTTTAAAATTTAAATTATTGCTAGATGTAACAACTTTTCTTAAATTTAAATAGCTGCTGTTAACAGCACTTTGATGTCGTTAACGTAACATATTGTCTAACATATTTGAAAAAGTCTTCATATCGATATTTTCCATACACTTGCCAGCTGATCTTACATTCAAAAACTGACCTACACTACATAACATTAAATTGAGCCAAGTACAAGAAACAATACATATTTTTCTTAGAACTAGACAATTGATTATTAACATAAATATTTATTAACTATATTATTTTTATTTCTTTCTTTTCAGGTACTGGGTCATCTGGTCATCTGGCTGCGATTCGTCGTCATCTTTTTGGGTAAGTATTTGCTGAAGTGTGTGTGTGTGTGTGTGTGTGTGTGCCTATTAGTGATTATAGTTACTAATAAACATCATCTTCTTCTTTTCCAGCTGGATACCATCGTCGGAGTGATTCTTGTCGTCGTCAGGTAAGTGGATTAGTTGGCGCTTTTTACATCATTAATTTGAATAGCCAGTCCGGCTATTCAAATTGGTAAACAGTGTTGGCACTCGCAATGCCTGTGAAGCGACAAGAGCAGAACTTTTTCCCCTTTTTTTTTTTCTTTCTTTTTCAAGTGAAAAAAGTGCATTAATATTTGATTTTATAATCCAAAAACAGAATAATAATGTGGAAAAAGTTGAATTTGTGCTCTGTGTTTACATTGCAAGCCAGTCAGCTGGGCTTGCTCTGTGTAATTGCCATTAGTGTGTGTGTGTGTGTGTGTGTGTTAGTGTCTTGCCATATGCCAATAGCACCCAATTTAGAAGAGGTTGCATTTGCTAGAAAATACATTCCAATTGGATTTCTAGCAGGTCCAACGTCGCCTCAAGGTGGTGAAGATGGGGCGGCATATGTGTTTTAGCATTACTTGTTGTTCGTTGCCACATGTTGCAATGTCGTGTAAAGTTGATTTTTGTCGTATTAGTGTATTTAGTTATTTGCATGTGTTTACTGTTTATTCATTAATTTTATTTATTCTTTTCGTTGCAGGTACGTTGGTGTGGCATCCCTGAAGTCCGGATGTGGCAGCATATGGCAACTGTTGCAGGTATGTACATTTGTGGATTTGAATTGAGTTTTGTTTAAGTATATTTATAGTGTTTTATTTATTTAAAAATATTTAACTGGAAGTGGCGCAGGCATCCGTCGTCATCTTTAGAGCTTTTCTTCGTGCATGCAGCTAAGTGTGAGTTTAGTGAATTTTGTCGTTTTATTGTTTTATATAATTTATTTATTAATTTTTTGTTTTGTTTCAGGTACGTTTAGTGACTTCATCTGGATGCTGGAGCAGGCATATGTAGTCGTTTTATGGATTTTTACGCCATGTTGCAGGCAAGTGTGATTTGTGAGTTTTAATTGAATGTTGTCGTTTTACTGTTTTATATAATTTATTTATTATTTTTATTTAGTTTCAGGTACGTTTAGTGGCATCACAGGATACAGGAGCAGTCAATCCATGGAGCCTTGCGCAGATAGGTGTATATTTGTGAATTTTAGTCTTTAAGTTGTTTTTTATTATTTATTTATTAATTTTATTTATTCTTTTACTTTCAGGTACGTGTAGTAGCATCACAGGACACGGGGCACGGCATCAGTGGACATCCCGTTTAGATTCCTCGCCATGTTACAGGTGTGTGTGTATTTGTGAATTTGTGCCATTTAGTTGTGTAGTGAGCTTTGTCATATATTTTGTATTTATATATATATTTATTATATATATATATTTATTATATATATATATATATATATATTTATTTATATATATATATATTTATTATATATATATATATATATAGATATATATATTTATTATATTATATTTATTTATTTTATATATTTATTAATATTTTATTACTTATTTATTAATTTAGTTATTTTTCTTTTTCAGGTACATAGTTGGCATCACTGGTGACAGGTGGGAGCATCACTGATCATCTTGTTGTTGGAGCTCGTCAAAAGATGCAGATAAGTGAATTTTTTATTATTTATATTATTGACTTGTGTTTATTTGCAATTATTAATTGTATTTTTTATTTATTTATTTATTTTTTTTTTCATGAGTGCGGCTTAATACAAGCGCCATGCTAGTTGGCGCGGATGTGCTGGATGTTGTTGAGGTGGTGCGCCAGCTGGAGGCAGACATGTCCTCGGCGGCCTCGTACTCACGGCTGAGTTCCATCAGCTCCCTGAAGTCGACTATCAGGATTCCTAGGATCCTTTGTCTTGGTTCCTGATGAGCTCGCTGCTGCTGTTGTTCTTCATTATTTATAATTTCTAAATGTGTTGTATTTGTATTTGCATTTGTATTTGTGTTATTAGCAGTCAATAAAGTTATCACTATTGTCATAATTTTTTCAATTTTTTCTTCCATTTTTTTAAAGATGGCCATTTGATTTTTCAGCATGCTCTCTAGGCAGCTTGTCCTGGTTTGCTCCTCTTGGAGGCGTTGTTGCAGCCTCTCCAGATGCCTTTGTGCTGGGTTGCGTTCAGTGCATGCTTTAGTTGCAGCTGCAGCAGCTGCAGTTTTAGTTAGTGATGATTGTCTATGTTGCTGTTGTTTTTGTTGCGGCTGCCTCTTGTTGTTGTTGGATCTTGGCGTTTTTGTCCGTGTATTAGATGACTGCTGATGCTGTTGTCGTTGCAGTTGTTGTTGTTGTGGTGCTTGATTTTTTATGTGTTCGACGCGCTGCGCTGCTATATGTTAGCTTGCGTTTAGTGCCTGTATTAGTGGCGTCTCTTTGTCATGTTGTTGTCGTTT
>JAUESR010000178.1:0-64035 GCA_030914345.1 Drosophila koepferae | reverse complement strand
ATATATATAAAGTTGTAAGAATGTGCGTAAGCTATTGTTGAATCATGTTTATCTATATGTAAATCTAAAAGATAATATGTTCAGAATCAACGATTTTATATCTTTAACACAACTTCAATTAATGTTGCTTCAGGTTTCTTATGCCCTGTAAAGTTAGAAAACAACCTAAATAACTATATACATATGCATATATGCTATATACATATAATACATATGTTCTGACTGGGTTTATAGTATGCCATACATACGGAAATTATCTGAACATACAGGCTTAGCAATTAATAATCTTGGTTAAGTTTCCATCGAATTTCTGGAACGGACATTGCGAAATAATTTGGCAAATTCTATTTCACATGATACTCTTGGATCTTACCACGGCGTACTACCAACATTTTGTATGAGAAGAAACCCGAATTTTGAGAAATTTGTCGAGCGGCATTTGGCGGAGACAAAACCGTTCACACCAGATACAAATCGCGGCGACTGTGAAGTTGTTGCTTTTGCCTCTACAAGTATTCTACATGGTCTGTCACTTATTTAATGTTTATTGTTAATGGCTTCGTTGCTGTTGCCGTTGCTGTTGTCTTTTCGCTGGCTGTTGCTCTCGTTATTGTTATTATTGTTATTGTTATTGTTATTGCTGCGGTTTGGCATCTCTCGTACCAGTCTGCGCGAGGGCGATCAACTTAGATCCAGGTTTTCAGATTCCGATTACTTTTTGCGACAATTCAAGTATTTTAAATGAGTTTAAGTTATGTATATAAATAATATACATACACATGTATACACGCTCGGGCCTGACGTACATGTAAGTACGCGTGAACCTTTGAAGGCAATGCGCACGAACTGGTTTTATCAGCCATGCACTGAGGCAGTTAATATCTTAGCATTTGACGTCATCATATGGTCGACATGGAGAGTATCTTGTATCTTGTTGTTATGTGTAGCGAGCAGCGAGCAGCGAGCAGCTTGCGCAAAATCTTTGTTTGTAAAACAACAGCTCTAGTTTGCGACGCAATTACAGATATATGGCAAATTGAATTCAAATGATTGCCAATCAGATTGTCAATACGGAAAACGAAAGCCGATATTCGATATTCGATATTGCTGTGGCTGCATTGGCTTGCAATTGTACTGCTAGCTGCACTTTAGTTAATTTAGATGACAATTAGTTAGATACGCAGCATTTGTCGCAGCAGGCGTCTCGAATTGGCCAATTAGCCAGATTAGCGACAATGGAAAATGCAATCGCAGTGCACATACCTGAATAGGCTATTACCATTAGATGGTAAGTTAGTGGATAAATGCACAAATTAATGAGATGTCGTCTTGCGAGACAAAGTCGACAGCGCGACACTGGAGAGCTGAGAGTGCAGTGGAGAGTGGAGTGAAGAGAGAGGGGGAGTTGAGAGTCGCGCTACTTTCACACTCGAAAGTTTTGTGCGACTTTGAGAATTTCTCTTTTGCAATAATTGACTGCAAATCGCTTCAATTAAACAGTTGCGAGTGCAAGACACCGCAAGTGTACAACAAGACGAGAAATTAAGCTCCTCTAACCGAGAACCAGAAACAGACACAGAAACATGAAGACGTTCAGGTTTTTCGGATTGCTCCACTTTCCGAGCCACACAGCCGACACGGATATGGATTTGGATCTGTGCTACACAAAAAATCCGCCAGCAAAACAAGTTCAGCTGACAATCAGCTTCACTTTGATGCACTGCGCTCGGCTTACCCATATTTGGCACATGGAAAATCCCCTAAAAAATTCGATTCAACGGAAAAAAAAAAAACTCCAAAACAAGTTCGGCTGCCAGTCAAGCCAGATCGACTATAGATACCCTTATCAAACACAAAAGCCAATATGTCCTTTCAACCAAGTCTCAACTCAATCTCTGGCAGTTCATATTTACCAATTTCAATTGACCTCTTTGTGCTTAGGCCAAACAAAGTGCAGATGAACGAGTCAGTTTTTGTTTTTTGCAACGTACTTTGCCATAACGCAGACTGCTGCAAAAACTAAACTAAAAAACTGAAAAAACTGACCATTGATGCCTTTTTGTTGGCCATTGACACAACGAGCTTATTGTCTCTGGCCCATAAATAATCACAGTTATGTGTGTGTGTGTGTGTGACTCCCAAAATGCGAATTGCTCGACTCTCATTGTGCTTTTCGTTGTTTTTTTTTTTTTTCGCTTCTCGTTTCTAGTGGCACTTTGTCACTTTCGCCCAGCCCCAAAGCACATGAAGCCAATGCGAACTCCAATTCTCTTACTCGCAATTGCCTTGACCAAACTAAATTACGTTTGCGAGTGTGTGTGTGTGTGTGAGTGTGTCTCCATCGTAGAGTGTTGTCAATGTTCAATGCCATATGATTTGCTAGTTTGGTGTTTCTGTTTGTCTCAGTATTCTGTCGAAATATATGTAAACAGCAATATAAATAATAATACAAGATGTGACAACAACCAAAATTGCATAAAAATACTTCAGCACCGTTATTATACGACTGTGATATACTCTGCTACTTAGAAAGCGATTTGCAGAAATTGGATAAGGAAAGCAGCGATAATATTTAATATTATAATTTAAATAATTTTTAAGAGTATTCGAATTGACTTTAATAAAATCTTAAAGCGCTTTCAATTGGTTTGTAGCACTGCAACATTCAATTTGTTTTTTCAAATATCTATTTTCAGACAATTATTTATTTAGATATTCTCTTCAAGATTTCTTTAGAATAAACAACATAAATCAAATCATAATTATAAATTTTATATTATGTACTATATACATTTAGTTGCTAAATGGCTGAAGACTGTATAAAATATATATTTTCTATATTATAGAAAAATATATATTTTACTAGATCTAGACAAGCAATATACTTAAGAAATTTGAAATACATATTCTTCGTATGCAGTATATATATTGTATTTTCAAAATCATAAAGATTCAGTTGAATAATTAATCAATTTTAAAATGAATTCACTTATTTACTTATTTTCAATATAAGGAACACTCCCGACTTTTATTTATTATTGGTTAAGCAACTAAACTTGGATACACTTGCAACCCGCAGCTTCTTTTCTCTAATCTGGCATATATGAATAAGACGATCGACCCTCTCGACCTTCGAGACCAAAGTAATTTTAATCAATAAACAATGAGAACCTGATGAGAATGAGCTGACATGAATGCTGTTACAACTTCATTATTTCACAATTCTCGTTCGCTTCTCTAACATAAACTGTCTCAAAAATTATTATTATATATAATATACATTTTTATTGCTTGAAAAACTCCAAATTATTTGAAGGCTTTTCACATCAAAGTGAAACTGAATTGGGTAACATCAAACAACTATAAAGATTGATATGGAAAAGTTAACAAATTATCAGATAATACAGATAATACAAATTATCAGAATTAACAGAATTCATGCTCACATATGTATGCTCTCTTAGTTAGTCAACATATGTATGTATACCTAAGCATTTAGTGACTCATTTTCCATTGATATAAATACAAATTTTTCAATGAATTTCAGTTTGTTTATTAAGAAATACACATGGCAGACATATATGTACATTAATTAACACAATGTGGACTTTTAGTCATACATATACGACAATATTTATATGCACCTATGGAGACATGTATATTATATATATATACATACATATATATGTATATGTACATGCATAATTGACCTCAAAATTAATTTACAAAACTAGTGTAAGATCAGAGCATCATTGCAAGTAAATGATGGAGTGCCCCGCGCTCTTAACAAATTCTTGTTATTATTGTCGTTGGGCGCATTGTCCAATATAGTGCTACAGTTAACTGGGCTGTAATTTTCCAAACTGCAGTTTCCCCTATACTTTCTGGACCTTTGCCAGAACGCTTCGAGCATGACGATTGGTTTAGCTGCATTTTAAGGTTCCCTCTGTAGACATGTTACATGCCACATCGTCACATTTGAGGTGAATTAGTATTGGAAATCGATTTACATAGTATTCACATATAGACATACATATCTGATGCAAGAGCTGCCATATTGTGATGTCAGGGTCGCGTGTGCCAATAACATGATGACCCTTTGTTCACTTTTGTGGTTTCCGACAACTGCAATGGCAAATAAACCAGCGAACAGCCAGTGGAATTTGGTTCTCGATCTTGGATTGCATTTGGTTAAAGCCAATTGACTCATTTACATTGTGTCTACATATTTTCAAAATTTATTTCTCATTTCGACTGGCTAATACACAATTAGACTTTCTTCGGCAGTCTTATATATGTATATATATTCACCCAGTTTGTGAATCATAAACTTTCAATTCAAAGTGCTTCGTTTTCAAATTTGTCACTTTTATTTGCTCAATAAAAGTTAAATGCCACACGATCTACATAATTCTACATTAATAGTTCTAGAACTCGGCAAACAATTTGGGGCTCATTTAATTTTGGCGCTCGCTGCATTTGCAACTGTCGTCTTAACAGCTGCAATTGTGTCATGAAGAAGAAGAAATTTGTTTATGCAGAAACAACAAATTTAAGACTGCGAATCTGCTATTTGTTTATACTAAAAGCTAACAATACGCGCAACGTGCTTGCTCAAGTGCAGGTGAAACAGGTATAAATAATCGAAATGAGGTAAAATTACAATAGATTGCAGAATACGCACTTCCGATAGATAAATACAAGTTTAATTTAAATAATTTATAAAGGAAAACTAAAAACACAAAAGATATACATCCGTACTACTATAGATACTACCTTTTGGGAATACATAAAATAAAAGAAAAATATATATATATTTTCTTCTTATTTGATATATCGCATAAACTAATCTGATTCTAATCTCCTAAAAGTATTTCGTATAAGACTGACAGAAGCAAAATATTAGTTCTATTCATAGCTTTAGTATATATGTATATTTTTAAGATATTTAGCATATTTAAGATACATACGATCATAATTCACTTTAACAAATGCTCACTGTAGTTACCCACACTATTCTAGCAGCATTTAAGATTCAATTGTATATTTTATTTTTTCTATTTTTTTTTCTTTTCATTTTATTTGGCTTCTTTCCAAATTAGCCAACAGAATTTACGTAGAAACAGTCTGTGTTTCCCCTTGAAACCCCATTCGTTCTCTCTTGTTTCTTACCCACATTGTGATTATCTGTTGGATTTTCAATTTCGCGCTGCCTTTCGAATGTTTGCCGTCAACAAAATAATGTTGTTTTTTCCTTTTCTTTTCTTTTTATCTAATGCGCTTCTTTCCGTTTTACTTGTTGTGCGCATAAAGCGTTTCAAAATTTGCGTAGCCAACACGGCGTATGAACAATGGAACGATGTTTGCAATGGACCACGACGTATACGACGCGTCGCCCGCATCGGAAAAATTCAAAGCATTGGGCGGAGTTGGTTTGCCGTTGAGAGCAAAAGCTCCCCGTATACAACTTTTTGCTGTACACTCGGCCATTCGTCGCGAATTACCAACAATAATGTGCCCCCCTGTTAATGGCTGCGGCGTCGCCGATGCCTGGCAGACATCCCACTTCGGATGGCGACCCCGCCCCCAAGTTTGGCTGATTGTTGACGCCGGAGGTTTTCGGCTAGAAGCTGTCTGGTGGAATGATTTCGGCACATTTAAATAATTAAAATGGATGCCATAGGTGGCAGCTGTTGAGTTATAGCCTCCATTAGTTAAATCGAAAAAAGCTTACGATATAAGGCAACATAAAATGTCCCCTAAGCGCAGTTTCGCAATTTCGTATTTTGCATTGCCCAAAATGGAAATGGCTATTTTTTTTTTTTTTTTTTTTTTTTTTTTTTTTTTGAAATTGGACTCCATGGCTGGCGTTTGTGTGCTACAGACATGTAGCAAAGGGCTGTACAAACTGTTGGCACTTGCCTTGCATTTCGCTCTAAACAAATTGCCCACAGTTGAAGCAACCACAGGAGCGGATGTTGTTGCTGCTGCTGCTGCTACTGCAATTGTTGTTGCCGCAGACTTTGCCAGCCGGCGTCCGAATTTTTGGCATTATTAGAATTTGCTCGAGTGAGTGTGGCTGGAGTGACTGGCAACGAGTGTGGGCATAGGGCGGGCATGGCCAATGGTTTGTCTGCCTCACAATGTCTGCATGTCAAATCAGCTCCGGGCACAGTACGCTGTACACTTCTGTTATTTCTCTAATGCACGCTGCCTGTTGGTCCCACACTCGTTGCTAAACTCCCCTGCACAGCAACCCCAATGTCCCTTCATGAGGCTTATGGATCTCAGCACTTTCTCGCCACACTTTTCATTTTTCACTTTTGTATAATGTTATTTTTTTTCGCATAGCCTGTCAAAAGTAACTCAATTTAAAAGAGGGTACCATAAAGCAATTTCGAATAGCAGGTGCAGCAAGCTGCGTCCTTTAAAATCTGACCATAAACTTAGTAAATAGTTTTTGATAGCTGATCGATAATAGTTGCAAATATTTTGTTTTGAATATTCAATGCACACATATATAGTTAATTAGAGTAGACGATTGCATACATAAATGTATTTTAGATCAAATATATCACTATTCTTTATATTTCTGGTAAGCATTGTCCTTGTTCGGCAGCAGGATACTTAACCTAATTCATTGTGATTAGCTTAGTTATTAGCCTATTCGTCTCCACCTGAATATTTCATATATATTTTATTGCTTTATCTCTTTATAACAGGTAATTTAGAGTCTTTTGTTTTTCTCTGGATTGTTGATTGCATTTTGCAGTTTTCTGCTTACAACATGGGAAATCTCACTGCGTTTGGCTGCCGGATGACGGAAGTAATTATCATCATCCAACTGGTGAAGTCGTTGTCATCGTTGAGTTTACCAAAAAAAAACACACTGGGCGCCGGCGCCTCGTAAACACAATGCAAAATTGCAATTGCTATGGCAATCGTGTCGCCTAACATTGACTTAGACGCCGGACTTTGGCGATAAGGTTTGCCTTTGGCTGCGCAGACAAGCGACAAACGACAATGCCAAAACGAAAGTTGCTCAACTGCAGACTTGGCAATTGATGGCGGAACTTCAAAACTGGCTAACGGTAGCAGGGCCATGGAGAAGGCGGACGAGGATGAGGATGAGGATGAGGATGAGGATGAGAATGGCGATGACGATGCCAATCCATGCCATTATATTGCAATTATGCGAACAACCCCCACGGAAGTGTCCTTCACATCGCTTGGATATTTCCACCCTTGGCGTCGTTAGGACGGTGCGCTCCATGGCGTCATTCATGCCGTTCATTTCGTTCACAAATTTCGCTTTTGGGCAACAATTTATTTGGCTGGCTATCTGAGTTGTTGTCGCTGTTTTCTTGGCGCACGCGACTCAATACACGACGCTTTACTGGCAACATGGCCACATGTTCGTTGTCAACAAATATCAGCTCCAATTTTTATGCTGCGTGCCACTAGATGCTAGTTGGCAGCTGCACTCGCTATATAAAAGATATAATCACTAGCCTCACTAGCATGCAGCTTATAGTAGTAGAAAAAAAAACACAAACACAGATACAAAAGTATCTCTGAGTTGGGTGCGTTCAACAGCAATAATAATAGCTAGAGCAAGAGCAAGAGCGTGTGGCTTGTGCTTTGTCTTTTGCGACCCGTTGTTATTGCAAGTTTTGCAGCTTTTGTCGCAATGTCAAGAAACTTGCTTTTCCAGCTTCCAACAAATACTTCAAATCCTCACCTAAGCCCATTGATTCATTTATTTAAGTATGCCTAAGCGATTTCGATGATGTATTGATTATGCTTCAAATACTATGTATTTATATAAATAGTATTATATAAATGAATACATGAGTAATATATTGCGCTTACATAATAATGATGCCTAATATGACGATTGTTAATATCTAGCTTCGATCACATAGTTATATTAAGAGCCAATTCAAAATAGTCGTTTAGTTTTCTTTAGTTTCAGTTTCAATCTCTTTGGAAAAACTTTTCACCAAGCTGTTTTTATATTCATTCACGAAGTGAAGGAGTATATTGGTTTCGTATATTGAAAACTTGTTTAGGTTTAATAAATTCTATATATGTATATCTTAGAAATCCTGTTCTTCTAGTGACTTAAAGTTTTGAATATATGCTCGAATTGATAAGCCTTGATGAAAAATATCTAGTGAATATATCTACAAAATAATGAGCGTGACAATTTACAATAGTTTACATCTTCTTTTAAAATCTCAAAGAATTGAGGGCGTGGCATGTCGAAAATATGCTGTAATTTCCACAGTTTTGCATCGTAAGCCCCATAAGTTAACAGTTAAATTACTCTAGATTTATTATAGGGATTCACACTGATAAATTGGGAAAAACTCTATCTCAATTGGAAACTACATATTTAAAGAACAGTGATAGCTATTGATTTTTCAATTACGTGCTAAAAATTTACATATACAACATTTTTACTTGCGTAGCAGCAGAATTGGAATTTGAATTCCTCAATGCCTTTCAGCTTTTTCAGTTGTAAATGTTATCCAACTGAGATAAGTCTTCACAGATTTACTGATAGCATTTACTGCTGATCTCACATCACAATCTCCGTGAATATATCAAGTTGGGTATTTTTTGGAAGACCCTCGCCAGTAGAGGTCAACGCAGCTCACTTAAACTTGTCACATCAAGCGCTTTTGTGCGAAGTCGTTCGCCTTTCGCCGACGTGCGGAGGTGGAGATGTCTGCTTGACCACGAATCTTTGGGAGCATTTGCATGCTTAGAGTGCTGTGATTTGTGTAATTCAAAGTTTTATACACATACATACATTTATAGCTTGTCTTAATGTTAATGTTATGCAGCAATGTATATTTAAGTTGCAGATGTACTGCGTTTGTAGCGATACACCCTTAAATATAGAAATATGTGTATATATGTCTATATAAATACATTTGTTGTTGCTTGTTTGCTAGCCATATCTTATCGGCTAGTCTGGCATACCAAAGCCGCACTGAATTGCCAGTTGTTGTTTATGATGCTGGCCTGGCTGGGGCACTGCTATGGTGCATGTGCTCTGTGTGTGTACAAAGATACTTCAATTGAACCTATTGTAATTAATACAAGTGCGCACTGGCTAAGGCATTTGCCAGGGGGAGGGGGTCGTCCTCCTTCTCTCTCACTCACCCTCAGCCCTCTCCAGCTAGCGTGCTGTGGGTTTCGAGAACTGTGTGCCCGGCGTGGCTTTTCTGCGGTCTATCAATATAAAAATGCGAAGCCCCAGCAAAGCGCCGGTGGAAACCCACCCGGAAGTCAAATTCCATTCGTAGTCGAGGCTGCTCTAATGCGTTTCGGTTTCCATTTGCCTCAGTTTGTTTGCTCTTCTTCAAATGCGGGAGCGAGTGCAGCAACAGCGCTTGTATTTGACAACCCAAAAGATACAAGATACAAGATACAAGATACATTCAAGCAATTCCATATCCATTAGCTAAACGCATAGCAGGGCGCACGATTTCGCTGGCGCCCTTAAGTGTAGTCAATTAATAACCGCGCCAGCGGCAGTTGGTCTAATGTTTTGTCATGCATTTGTCACTGCATTCTGACAAGTTATCTAGTCCATGACCAACACTCTTTAAGTACAGTAGTTATTTTGAAGACGAAACTCGACTTGAATGGGTTTCCCATTTTAAATATATTGTTTAATATAATATATTTAAATATATTACTGACCGTTTATTTCTGATTGCATAAATGTACATATGACTATACTAAAGATATTTCTCGTGAACTCTTGTTTTATTTAATATTGCAGTTAAACTCGATTCCAATTATAATGAAGCTATTATGTATTTAGGCCAATTATCTTGATTAATGTAGAAAACGGGCATGATATAATCCAATTAGTTAAACTTTTCTTGCTCAGACTCAGTGTGAATATTTGATACTGCATTGATACAATAAAAATATTCGATCTATTGATCTATTTCTGATTATCTACAATTGATTGATTGATTAAAAAAAAAAAACTAAAGGAAATCAAACATCAATTTAAAAAGTATTTAAAACGTAATTTTCAATTTTGTTGACTTAAATCATATAAAGTTTTCAGGAGATCAATTTTATTGACTTGGATCTTATAAAGTTTACACTCAATAATAATAATGAATTAATAATCATTAATAATCATTAATAATTTGCTAATAAATAGAAGTTCAACTTATAGTGGGATTTCTCAAAAAGCGCTTTCATAAATAAAATACATTTTCAAAATAAAATAAAAATTGGAAATTGGACAAATATGTTCGAGAATATTTCGCTAGCAAATCTGTTCCCAATACAGACGACCTATTAAATTCGCAGCACAATTTTACCGTCTTTCGGTGTCTGCGTCGTTTCACTCGAACTCAAGTCGTTGTTGCTTTACCTGTTTTCTTCCATGCATTGGGGGAAAAATAAATACTGAGGAAAAATAAATACTGAGGAAAATCAAGTTATCAGGTGAAAACGTGAATTAAACTCATAATTTACTTGCATAAAATTTCCGGGAAAAACGCGACAAATTCAGTTAAAGACTTTTTATATCGTTAAATCATCAATTTTAACATTTTTTTTTAATTAGGCGTCAATAACCGTAAATAAAGTGAAAATAGTTTAATAAAAAATAAGATAGATAAATTAGTATTTATATAGCTGTGCCATTGCAGAAGGAGCAATCAGTGAAAAAATGCCCATAATGTACCAGATCAAACCTTTAAATTGTTGAATATTCTGTTAACCTCATTAGATTATAAAAAGCGTTAGAAATAAGCTCTTTATTCGCTGCAGTAATCGGAAAAGTTTTTGAGCTTAGAACGCTTCCTTAAAGATGGTTATATATAGATATGTTTTGACACGTTCTTAATAAAGTAAATAGGGAATTGTTTCTAGCTCAATGCCGCAGGAAGGCGTTCAACAACGCTAAGTAAATATTGGCCAAGAAATTTATAAATAATTAAATTGGGTCATCGATGGATTTGCCGATATTTGGCCAAGTTTTAGCGCTAGCAATTGGTCGTGTAGTCAGTGGCAAATATGCTAATGCTGGCTTTGATCTATATGCTAGCGCTGACGACTCTGGGTTAATAAACTTGTTGTCCAGCCGATGATAAATCAATTCATCTTTGCATAACAAAAGCTGTTGAAGCTTCTAACTTTTACAGTCGTTTAAGCAGCATACAAATCGACAGCTTTTGCCAGCTCTAGACATTTGTCAATATGATACACTTTTGTTTGAATATATACAAGCTTATTATGTTTATTTTTGATTGTGAATAGACGATTCAACGGAATTTTCAGGCACAATGAGAAAAAAAAATTGGCAAAGTCGGCATGCAATCTGACAGAATATCTCAACTCAATCTCAGATGGACAATAGTCTTTAATTGATTGACCTTTTAACGATTTTTGATTCTTGTAGATTTCTAGAAACTATCTGCGATTTAATCAAACACAATCTGTGATATATAAATTATTATTTTCAGGATTAATAAGTTCTCTTGGATTTGCACATTTCTATATTTTGAAGTTAACTCACATGATTGAGGCGTGCCGCAATTTTGGCATGCTCCTCCTGGTAGGCTTTACGCGCCTTCCGTTTGTCCTGTGAGAGATGAGCGAGCTTATCGCAGATGACCTCCAGCTGTTCGGCATTCAATTTGAATTGCTTTGCCTGCTGATCCAATTCATCCATGTAGGTTCGCCAGGATTTTGTGATAAGGCTGCCTGAAATGGTTTTTAAAATGGAAAAGATTTCCATATAATTATTGCAAACACTTCTGGCTTCATGAAGTTTGTTTTCTGACTCATTATTGATCGAATTTCATAAGCTCATTTTGCAGCTGCCAAAGACTGAAGTTTACTTAACTCAAATGATTCATTCACATCGCTTGTAACAGAATCTCTTCGAGTGGCAGTCAGACTTCAACTACAATACTACAACTTGTTATTCAATAGTATTAACGCTGAGTTCGGCCTTCTAAGATTTCATTTACCTCGATCCAAATAACTCTATATCATTAAATATATCATTAAACAACTGAAGTTCATGGCCAAGGTTATAGCAAATTAAGAGTACGTCACGAAAAGCCAGAAAGAAAACAATAGCAAGAAAACTAAATCGAGAAAGAAATGCTATCTTTGCCAAATCGACAATCAAATACTCTTATAGCAATTTGTTTTATATGTTTAGAATATTTTCGAAATTGATTGATTTAATACAACTCTGCAAAAGCTTTATACTGTAATAGTTGATTAGGTTTGTTAAGGGAAAGAGAAAGAATGAATATATTCTCGTATTCTTACAATTTTTCTTCAATTCATTTAATATTTTCTATCATATCCTCAACAAGGTAAACCATTTTACGGACAGCTGCAGTTTCTGGAAATATCGAACCAATAAATAATTTGCTTGAAATTGTAAACAATATTGCTTTCGTGTACTCAGCGACAGAATGATGTGGAAAGCGGCAAAGGCAATGGAAGAACTGACACGAAAAATTACACCAATTATTTATTTACGAGTTTATTCTGGCATTTGTATGGCCTGAACTAGAACCGACTAGAAGCAGCTGCACTTTGTCGACAGTTTGATGAGCTTTGCTGGCAAGGTGCAAGGCTGTATCTTTAAGATACAGATAGATGGATGGACTTCAGCGACGTCAAAACAATTAACAGCTGACATAGATCAATATTGTTGTTCATAAATATTCTACAATTATAATAATAATGATAATAGAATTTAATAATAGAATTTAGAAATAATCATTTGTATTTATATTTTCTGTAATTAAATTGAGGACAGAAATGAAAAAAAAAAAAAAAAAAAAAAAACATTTTTCCGACAGCTTTCATAGCATGTCTACTCATTACTTAGCTTTGTTTAAATGTCAAATTGTATAATTGATTACTTTTAAGGATAACCAAAAATATGTCTTGCCTAAATACATTGTGCAGAGTTCGCTAGCTGGAAACTGTGGGAAAAATGCAGCGATGATGTCATTTGGCTGCTATAAGCTAAAGCTCAAAGGTTAAACTGAAGCCTAATTGAATGTTATTGGCTTGTAGTATTCATTTCTTATGAAACTAAAAATATGCCAAGACAAAAAGATAATTTTTGTTGTTCGTTTGTTTAGTAGGAATTGCTTTGCAGACTGGAAATTTATCATGAAACAATTGTATAACGTTGCACTATATTACTTGATTCTCTATTTGTCATTGCCATTGCATTTTCTGACTGATCAGGGTTGACTGACCAGGCGTATTGAGCACTGACTAAATGCTCCCTTGCCCATACCCCTAGCCTGGCCCAGCGCCAGCGAAAGTGAAAGCTTTGCGGCGCATCACTCGCAGGCTTATCGGCCCTTGTGACTAATGGCTGTGTGGGCACAGCGCGGCTTTGGCCAGGCCTTCCCAATCGACCCAAAGCAGCACAAGCAAAACAAGCTTTTATTCGTGTGAGTAATGCAGAAGTTTAGTGCCTTGATAAATCAGCGTAAATTCCAAAATGCTAAGATATGACGTAGGGGAGACAGAGCTAGCGTATGTGTGATTCCATATCTATGTATAATCAAATCAGCGAGTGCAGCATTTGCGTCTGTCTTTAAAGCAAACTATTTGCAAATTGTTTCATTACTTTCATCATTTTTTATTTATGACTAGATTTTTGTACTTTCAGAAACAAATAAATAAGTTAATGCTGTTTTATCGTGGAAAAGTGTGAACAGTGTTTTTAAAAATTTATAATTTGCTTTCATATATCACATACATACATACATATGTATATTTATGTATGTATATGATGTATATGATGATCCAGTCAACAAAATAATTAGTTCGTACAAATCTATACAAATTCGTTCATTCTTAGCATTTTCCACGCAAATATAAATTTACTTCTTTCAAAAACTGAAATTTGGTATCAAAACATTTTGCAAAACTAAATTCGTTGTGTGAGGAATATATAGGATGAATCATTGAAAAAGTATTAGAATTAATACAAATTCTTTCGAAACCTTTTACAATTCGTAATGCAAAGCGAAATTCGTGGTTAGTTAAGCAATCATATGATTTTGCAGACACCTATGCAGTCTTTATTTCGTGTCTTGTCTGTAAAAATCTCAAATGAACATACATAAGACCTCATCAATCGCACACAAAAACAGAACCTAACTTCAGTATCATCAATCAATTTAATTTAAAAATATTTTCGTGGACTACTGAATGAATTCGAAAAATCTTTCTGTATTCCGAAATTGATTTTATTTAAATGAGAATTATCGGATCTCCACTGTACTTCAAATTTCCACCTAACATAATTTTAATGGTATTGTTATGTTTTACGATCTGATATGACAGTGAACCAGTGTCTGATACCACAATATTGTAATTCTAATGGTTTCTTTAGACCAAGTCGATTAGCTGCAAAACAAATGCAATTGCCATATTGAACTTTCGACTGAAACTTTTTCTTTGCACAATTAATACTAAATACATATTCAAACATCTATTCAAAATGCATTTTTGTTTTTGTGTTTTCCACATGATGAGTTCGGATTAGATTATACTCGAAAATATGGCTAAACGGGGATTATGATTTTTAATTAGCTGAGCTTAAAAATCTAATTTCGTTTCGTTTTAGGTTAATATCGGATTTAGAGCTTCAGTGGGATATAAGTATATATAAGAAGTATACAGAAGAAATCTGTTAAAAATCTGCATACCTATCTGAAATTCGACAAACGAGAAATATGAGAGAGCTTTATTTTATATATTACATTACGGTACATGTTTTCCGGTATATAGAGTACTCATACAACTTCCACTTTACGTTCCACTTAGGAAAAATAGAAAATTAGTGTACGTTCCACTTAGGACAATTAGCAATTAGTTTCAGCACAAAGTTTTTGTGTTTTGAATGGAGGTCGCATTACCTGCACATACTGCAATTGAAGTTGTCGCAGAAATGTTATATAAACAATTGAAATTGCAATGAATGCTATCTTATCACTCGAGTACCGATAGCATATAGTATAGCTGCTTGCATTGGAGAGTTTTGCGTTTGGCGTTTCGGGTGTGACTTACCTTGCAATTCATCAGCCCGATCGATTTTGAGACCCTGTTGAGCGACGGCTATCAAGCTGATTGCGTACTCCTTGTCGCATTTGGCCTTCATTTGGATGGTTCGCTTCATTGTCTCCATGAGACGCAGCTCCGCGTCTTGGCGCACGATTAGCGCCTCGTGAGCGGCGCGGCCCTGCAGGGCCGTGGAGAAGCCCATTTTGGCTCTGGTGTGAAATATTGGTTAAATGCTCGAAGCTTCAAGTTTTTGGACGTATTTATTTTATTTTATCTTTTTGCTTTTTTGATTTTTTTTACGAATGAGTCACAATTGCATGCTTATATTGAACGAAGCGAGGGCTACAAAAATATTAAGAAATTAAATTAACTTCGCGACACTCAAATTCACAAAGAGAGGTCGCAAACATGTGGCAAACACTTGTTGCATGCCAATATTTATGGCTTTAGGCATCTGCTGGCTGGAGTATTTTCCACTCTCTTTTTTGACACTTTTGACACTGTGCACTGAGAGGGCAGGGCCTTCAGTTGTCGCAGCTGAATCGAATCAATTATTTTCGTCACACACACACACAGGAAATTTCTTAAGAAACAAAATAAAAACTTTCACATGCACCGATTGCTGTTGTTGTTGTTGTTTGTTGCACTTGCTGCGACATTTGCTAAATACACGAGACGACATTTGAATAACGACTTATAAAAAAACCTGCCGCTGGCAGTGGAGAGCCAAAAATAATTGTCAACACTTTTGGCTAATTAGCGGAATGTTTATTTTTGGACAGACCATAAATTAACATGATTAAATGACATTTCAGAAATTTTTTCGTCTGTTTTATGTCTGTCTATGAGTTGAGTTGAGACTCTTTAAAGATTTTCCAAACTGCGTTTCTTCAATAATAGTTACTCTTTTTTTTTTTCGTTGCCGTTGAATAAACTTGTTTTTCCCGCTCGCGGGCAAGCAAACAAAAATAAACATTGGCCCAGTCGCGTTGCAGTCAATAAGGAAGCGACGCGACGGCGACGGCGACGGCGATGGCGATGGCGAGTGTAGCGCAAGTACGTGTATCTTACGGATACACAGATACTGGCACTGATAGAACGCTATGCTACAGAACCACAGCAACAACAGCAACACCAACAGCAACAGTTTGATGTATTGTTTGTCTGTGCGTGTTTCGCTGTTCGTCTATATTGGAGTTTACCAAGTCAACTAAAACATAAACGGGTTAGGCAGCCGCTGCCACAGCCACAACAACAGCAACAGCCACTGCCGCTGCCGCTGCAGGCAAGAGCCAGCAAACAACAACAACTTCAACTGTGATGAGGAACATCTGCACTTATAGATAAATTACAACAGCAACAACAACAACAACAACAGCGCCAAGAACCTGAACGTGTAAACGAAAGCGCCGTTATAAGTATATGTAAAAAAAATTAAATTTTAACTTCATAAACATAAATGCACTCGCAACAGCAGAAGATCGCTTCACAATTTTCATTTCTTTTTGTGGTAAATATTTTCGCAATCTTTTCTTCATTTAACTTCATTTAATCGCACATAATTTATAGGCGGGGCGGAGGGGACGGACGCGTGGCTGTCACTTGCAATTTTGCGTAATCAGCGCGTAAACATTTTGCACATATATTATCTTTGCATTAATATAAACATAAATAGATATTTTATACATACATATATGTATGTATGTATTTATAATATATTTATCAAACTGTTGAATGCTGGCGCGGCAGTTACCATGGAGACAAGTTTCGTAGCGTAAGATGCTTTGCCCTCACATGGCCAATTTAGAGAGCAATCCAAAAGATGCCAATAAGACATAGAGTCGCATAACGCACACATAAATCGAGTCGGATAAAATCGCAATTTGAGCGCAAAGTGCCGCACGAACCATCTGCCTCGAATGCTCAGCGCAAACTAAGACTCGCTCGACAATTGCGTCGATGAATAAGACGAAATGCGGCATTTCGCTGCGGCGAAATGGCACGAGAGAGCGCTAAAGAACCGGTTACGCATAACCCAGTGAACAAATCGTGCAACACACTCAGCAGCAAATGACTTCTAAAAAGGAAATGTTTCACTTTTCATAACAGAATTAAATTTTATTAATTTTCTTATTGTGTTACTATAGAGTGATACACTCCCACATACAAGCCCTAGTTAACTGGCAGGATTTTAAACGATTAAGTTGGTATCTTAGGACTTCCTGTTTTATTAAATTTAGATTTACAGTAAATTTGTATATATGATAATATATATTTATAGAGAGTTTTGTTTAAATTTTGTATTTGATTTAGTATTTAGTCTAAGTTATTATTATTTGTATTATTATTATTATTTATATGACCATTTTAGCTGTATATGACGGGATTTCCATTTGCATACCTAATTTTATATTTTATGCTCATCTTGCTTTCATCTTAATTGCATCATTCCCAAAAAAAAAAAAAAAACAGTCAATATCGATTCCAAGTGTATTTTACCAAAAGCAAAGGATAAAGGATTTAAAAGGTATTGTCTATGCACACTTGCTGGGGCAGACAGGCAGCCTGTTGCCCATTTAACTAGCCCCAACCTCGTCTGGATATTTTTATTGCTCTTCCCTCAATTCATTGTTGTATTTCTTGTGTGTTCGGGGCTTACGATGTTTGCCGTTGTCTATGAGACGACTAACGCGCTGTGTTTATTATACGCATTCACGAAATGAGAAGAGTATATTGGTTTTGTACAGAACTCCAAATATTTGCATGATATATGATACAGAGATTTGAAATTTTTAATAAATATAAGTATATTTATAATTGAGGCGTTGTATACAAATTATTCGAAATATTCTGAATTTGCAATTTACATTAATATATAATGTTTTAAAATAAAAAAAAATACAAAAAAAAATCTAGAAATATCTATTTGTAAGTAGAAGTTGAAATATGTATTTATTTATAGTTAAGTCTATAGAAAAGTTTAATCTGTAAAATTTAATCACTCTATCTGAAATACACTTTATAAAAATCTACAAATTATTTGGCCGGGTCGAATTGAGAATAATAGCAAATTGGTGAAGATTTTCTTTTTATCGTGAGCGAGTATTATGCAGTCAGTTGCACCCAATTGCATTGCTCTTATGGTTAGTTTTAGTTAGTTGCTCCGCAATGCCTGAACGTCCTCGTAAACAATTTGCATCTGAAGCGACACTTACAGTGTTGAGATCCTTTTATATTCTGTTTGCTATGGTCGATTATTGAGCAGACTTTGCAGCTATCTATGATCAGATACTGTTTATTAACCATCAATTCAATTGTCGTATTTCACTTGCTCTTTTAATAACGTATTCTGCTTTAAATGAAAACAACCTTAAGATTCTAACTAAATATCTAATTTTAGCCGCGACTATTGTTGCTTTGATTTATTTTGCTTTCGATTGTTTTGAAAACGCTTGAGAACTCACATGCTAAGAGAATACGTTGGGCATCGAATGTTTCACGAGCCGATATACATATATGTATATGTAGCTATATAGGCATATCTGCTGAACCTTTGATAAGTTCGCAGCCAATTGAAGCCAATGAACAAATTATATGGCATATGCACAATGGAAAATAGGAGACTTTATGCAAGTACTCCACAATGAGTGGAATTCTTTCTCCACTTACGCATATTGTCCGTAACGACCTGAAATTATGTCGCTGTGAACTGGAACTGGAACTGGGGGGCAATGGCAACTGGCGAAATTGTGTAATAGAAGACGGCATAAATTGCCCTGGGTATGAGCTTAATGTGAGAAGGAAAACTGAGTTTAAATAGTGCTAAGCACAACCATTTGATATTTCTACATTTCCTTAACTGAATTGGATTGTATAACAAATATTTAATAAGTTTTCTTTCCTCCTCTCTCTCTCTCTCTCTCTCTCTCTCTCTTTCTCTCTCTCACTCTCTCTCTGTCTCTGTCTCTGTCTTTTTGCTGTTACACGAATGCATAATTACACTGGAAATAAAAGTCTTTTGCTGCACTCAAAAGACATTCCAAGCAACAGTTCCTTGCTGTTTAGCATTCTACTCAGATGAAACCTATTGAGGGAGCTACCCAGAGACATACCATTTTCTTGGTATGTGTAAGAATTTACAACAACAATAAGCATAGCGACGATGACAAATGAAAAGACAATGACAAGAACTACAACAATAAGTAAGAGCCAATGATGGGCGACAAAATACCCTATGGAAAGCGAGAAGGTTTTGATTTAGAATTTACTTAGAATATCCCATTCAAAAATCTTAAATAGAGTAGTTTACGAATCAAAACCAAAGAGTATATTGAGCTAAAGATAATCCCAACCAAAACCAAATTGTTCACTGTTTAACACTAATTATATTTCCCATCATTCTAGTCTTTTAACAATTTGCTATTAATAAAGCTAAAAACTTAGTCAACTCAATAAAAAAAAAAACAAAAAAAATTAAAAAAAAATTTTTTTTTTTAATACAATTAATTAAACAATAGACTTTTGCATGACAAATGATGTATTCATATTAGATTTACTTTACAGGGTATAACATTTAAACAAAAAGAAGAATATCAAAGTGAGTTCAAGAGTTAGAGGTGGAAATTACAATGTGTACAAAATATATATTTGTTATTTGTTGCAGTATTTTTTATTTAAATGTTAATTTAAGTCGCACATACGTGAATAGTGGTTATGTACATATATAAAGAGTATAAAGACTACTCAGCTATAGCTATTATAATATATATATATATATATATATATATATATATATATATATGAATATATATAGATAGATGTGTTTTCATGTTAACGCAGATTGTTTATATGCTATTACATTGCTTATATTCGATTTTTTGTTATTATAAAATTAGTCTTCACAACTGCGCTTTAGTAGACATGTCAGCCTTCCTTTTTCCATAGGTTCTTGATGTGCTGAATTCGAATTGAAATCTCAACTATCTATACAC
The DNA here is from genome assembly GCA_030914345.1 of Drosophila koepferae. Lineage (NCBI taxonomy): Eukaryota > Metazoa > Arthropoda > Insecta > Diptera > Drosophilidae > Drosophila > Drosophila koepferae. The sequence goes on along the minus strand of JAUESR010000178.1, from coordinate 43,945 downwards.
AACTCATTTAGGTACAAACAAAATCACGTAAAATAATATTTGTTTGAATATTCACAAACGGTTTTGAAAGTGGAATTTTCATATACCGTAAGCTTATTTCTAAAACTTAGATTGATCCTCATAAAATAGAGACTCATATGCAATTTGGATACCTTGTTTACAATAATGCAGAAAAGTACTACATATGTATATAAAGCTAATTGTGGTTAAAACTTGTTTAAAATGCAAAAAGTCAATAATTTAAAATGGATTTGAAGTCATTCTCTAAGGCTCGCTAAAATTCATTATTAATTTTTAGAAAATAAATAAGAAAAAAATCGTGTAGAAATACAAAGCAAAAAATATGATAAATTATAATATAATATAATAAATTCATTATTTTTTATATACAATCAACTAAAACAACAAACTGACATGCTTAACAACATATTGGTTTATTCTTTCCGATTTTATACCTCTTTACGATATATATACAAGGTATATTGACTTTTTATCAGGCTGTCAAGATCGATTTATTATAGGTAATACTCTCATTTAATTACTCTGATAAATAGATTTATTTAAGAAGAAAAAAAGTTAAATATATATTTTATATATATATTCTTTTAAAGATATATATTTATATATATATATATTACGCACGATCTTTGCTTCTTGAAAATTTGATTCACAAATTGATTCCCTCAATTGATTTTAATTAATGTTAATTTGAGGCCTGATGCTTCACGTTTGGTCTCGAGTAAGCTTATAAGATATATACTCTGCTGTAGATACATACATACATATGTATGTAATACCCCATTGGACCATAGGAGCTTTCTAGCTTAAATTTATAATTTTGCTGAAACTGATTTAGACCGCATTTGGGTATGAGTTTAATGCATATATTATATATGCAGTAATAATGCGTAAATTGAGGTGTTTAATTAATTGATGTATTTTTAATGTCTAATGGACTTTTATGCCGATAATTGTCGTTGTGGCGCTGAGACCACACTGTCACCCGTCAAATATCACACGAAACCACAGAAAGTTCTCATTTATCACACCTCTATAAATGCGCCAGGTTGGCCAGCAATGGGTTCACAGTCGAGCAATATACCTTCGCCATGGAGTCAGAGACTAGGCTCTTGTACAACTACGAGGACTTCACTTGGATACCCACCATAAGCTACAGGCTTTGTGGCTTCGATGTACTCGACTCGGCCAGCAAGCCTCGCCCGCTCTGGATGAAGTTCTATCACTGGGCCTGCGTCTGCGCGCACATCTGCTGTGTGTGCTTCATGTTTTGGCGCATCATTGAGAGGGACACAATTGGCAATAATGTCTCGCTGATAATGCGCTACGCCACTTTGGTGACCTACGTCGTTAACTCGGACACAAAGTATGGGACATCGCAGCAGAAGCAGGCTTTCCAGAGGCTAAATAATAAACTGGCCGAGCTGTTTCCCAATACCAAAGAGGGCAAGATTGAGCATCGAGTCGATGAGCATTACTGGCCACGCCCCATAATGATACTGATTGTGGTTTATTTTGGATCGTCGGCAATGGTCGTGGTGGGACCTCTCCTGCAATCGGTGTATATCTATTTGATGGAGAATCGCTTTTCTTACGTGCACTGCTATCCGTATTATTTATTCGATCCGGAACAAGATCCGCTGTGGCATTATTTTCTAATTTACACTTTGGAGTGGCTCCACAGCACATTGATGGTCATATCGAATATGAGCGCCGATCTATGGCTAGTCAACTTTGAAGTACAGATTTGCATGCACTTCGATTATATAGCTCGATCCTTAGAGAACTATAAGCCCAACAGCACGAGCGATCCCAACGATCGAAAATTCATTTCTCAAATGGTGAACAAGCATAATAATTTGCTACAGTAAGTTTATGAGGAATGGAAGGTTTCAGTATTCTTATAATTCTATCCTATAGACTCCAGGAAGACATTAATGGCATCTTTGGCGGCTCACTTCTGTTGAGTCTCCTGACAACTACGGGCGTATTCTGCACTGTGGCTGTTTATACGCAGATACAGGGACTTAATCTGGAGGGAATCACCTACGTGGTATTTATGTTGACGGCCACATCTCTGGTTTATTTGGTCTGCTATTACGGCGAGAAGGTCAAGACTTTGGTAAATATGATACGGAAGTTCCATTTCCAGTATCGACAATAAAGTCCATATTCATAGAGCACATATATAACCAATGCCGCTTACAATCATAACTGGTCGGATGCCCCGCCGGACTACAAAAAATCCATATTGATTATTATCGCGCGCTCCCAGAGACCAGCTGAACTGACCGCCATGGGCTATCTACCTGTATCCCTGGACACATTTAAGCAAGTAGGTGAAGCGAAATCCTTCCCGGCTAATAGATGACTCAAGGACTTGCATACCATTTCAGGTGATGACTGTTACTTATCGGGTCTTTGCGCTAATCAGACAAATGATAGAGTAACAATTTAGTGTGATTTATTTTAAAATATTTATTGCTTAGCACTGCATAGTTTATCTACATAAGTAGTGTATATCACTTGGGATCTGTGGGAAGCTTGAAGCCAACACGATCTGCTGTTTCTTTAACTGTGCGCTCGCCACGACCATGATACTCCTTGTATAGCTCACTGTATTTGCGCAGACTGCTCAGATAGGTTAAGTAGGTTTGGCCCAAAAAGAATGCCTCGTCGCGTGCCTTGCATAGCTGCTGATCGGTTTGTCTCATATTTTTTGTATTGCGCCAGTATGTAGCGAGCGGCCAACGAGTCTTTAATGTTGCCAGGCGAATGAGAAGCTTGCCGTAGCTCGTGTAACAGGGAGCGTAGCACTTTAGTTGCCGCCATTTAGTGGAAAGTTAACTTTGACTTGAAATCCGGCTAAATAGTAAATATCCACGATTATGTGATTGTCCAATAAATAATATTTAACAGCTGTTTGATATGCAGTTGCCACTTTTCTTGACTATCGGCTTCTGATACGATAGTAATGGGACTGATATGCTGTCATGCAAATAATGTAGCCATGAAATGCTCGTCACATTTTAAATTGAACTAGCAAGATTTGTGCATGATATGTCGTTTTCAAATCGGGCAGCGAAAATATAGTACTTGGTAGAAGAATCGCAATTTTTAAACAAAATTTTGCAATATCATAATACGATCATCATAAAAAGAGTTAAACTTCTTGAAAATCATAACATATCGACTATTCGAAACAAATTTGTGAACAATAGTTGAATAGTTGTGAATAATAGTTCACAAATTTATCTAAAGTGATCGAGTAACATTTGTGCGATATGCTTTAAATTGCTGTGTCATCGGATTTATTAAAAGTTATATTAAACGTCTACTCAATTTTTGTATCCCATAAATACATACATATTTTTGTCGCGCGCATAAGCGAAAAAATTGCTTGGCAAAAATAAGCGACAGCTCAAAATACGCTAATGATGACGAAGATGTAAAATGTATCACAACATTTAAAGTATCATTTAAAAAATAATAAAATAATAAAAAATCATTTAAAAAATATATATATATATATATTTTTTTTTTTTTTTTTAATTTGGCAATCGCGAGTTGCGATTCGCGACGAAATGGTTGTAGCTTGAAATCTAGCTTGTTTCAAATTTTATAAATCTTATTCTAGTTTTTAAAAAAATGTAAAGTATTTTTATGATCATTTTAAGTTGCAAATAAAAAAAATTTTTTTCGTTGAAGTTTTGTACCTTTTTCAATTTTTTGCATAAATTTACTACAGTAATAGGAGCTTTAGATATTTGTAAAAAATGCCAAAAGTAATTATAAACAGAAAGTTTGCAAATGTTGTTTTAATTGTACCTGTAAATTACTTATCTTTCATTAAAACATCTGACAAATATGAGGAAACAAATATTGGACTTAATGACATAATTCCATTAATATATTTATAAATATATCAATAAAATTAAAATTTCTAATAAAAGTTAAGATTTTAACTTTAACATTTTAGCTTATTCCATATTGCGAATCCAGCTTATATTATCGCTGCCGAGCCGAGAAAGACAGAGTCAAGCAAATACTGCATATATGAGACCACAGGTCCTTTGCACTGGGAGATCTTGCAGCGGGCGACCCAATGATAATCATCTCTTTGTGACAACCTCGTTAGCCAGGAACAAGTCTGTCGAGTACGTTGCTTACGGACATTTCATGATTGTGGGCCCATGGGCCAAAATCCAGAAGCATGCGTACGAAAGTGAGTCGATGACATTGACTTTTCTCTGGATGAGCAAGTGCGCCAACAAATTTGCGTATTCAGCCAGATGGATCTCTATAGCACCTAAAGGAAACCCAAATGATATATTATTGAATTTATATTACATCTATATATGTATATAAAATGTTTTTCTAAAAACATATATTGCTCAATAAGCGACGACACCGACCCATTTTGATCGCATATTAGACTCACAATCAGTTTTTCGAGCTTAAAATTATCTGTGGAGCTCTTTAATTCATAAATCGTCAAATACAACGAAAACTATTTTATATATGTATACATATATTTGGCGGTTAACATTTCCATTATCTAACACTGCATCCAAAGTACATGAAATTGTCTGCAATGCATTCAGTCAGCCTTGCCAGACTATCAAAAGTCTTATCCATATTTGTATACTGAACAGCTGTTTATTATTTTGCTTACATACATCTGATCGCAACGAAAACTGCGCAACATATTTTGCTAAAATTGTAAATATAGTACATAAACCATGAGCAAAGCCGCTAACAGTAAGTTGAAATAGTCAATCATTTAAAACGTATTTTAAAAAACATTAAACATTCTCCCGGAAAGTTATGCGTCTTGCTTTGTTGCAGTTAAGGGGTTCAAAGGACAAGACGGCTAATGTACTGAATGCCGTTAGTAAAATCGAACTGGCCGTCAGGGAGCATAAGCCACGGCTTATAACGTTGCCAGAGTGCTTTAACTGTCCCTATGGTACCAAATACTTTCGCGAGTATGCGGAGCATATTCCAGATGGCTATACGAGCCAGCAACTGTCGAAGGCTGCATTAGATAATCAGATCTATATAATTGGTGGCACGATTCCGGAACTAGGGGACAATGATGCCATATACAATACGTGTACCGTGTGGGGTCCCAATGGCGAGTTGTTGGCCAAGCATCGTAAAATGCACCTGTTCGATATTGATGTGAAAGGCGGCATTCGATTTAAGGAGTCGGAGACTCTGTCGGCAGGCGACGACTTCACCATCGTCAACGTTGATGGGCACAAGATCGGTATTGGTATTTGCTATGACATTCGTTTCGAGGAGATGGCACGCCTCTATCGCAACAATGGATGTGATATGATTGTGTATCCGGCTGCATTTAATATGACCACAGGTCCTTTGCACTGGGAGCTCTTGCAGCGGGCACGCGCCAATGATAATCAGCTCTTTGTGGTGACAACCTCGCCGGCCAGAGATACTTCTGCTGAATACGTTGCGTACGGCCATTCCATGATTGTGGACCCATGGGCCAAAGTCCAGAAGCAGGCCGACGAAAGCGAGCAGATTATAGTCGATGACATTGACTTTTCTCTGGTTGAGCAAGTGCGCCAACAAATTCCCGTATTCAGCCAGAGGCGGTTGGATCTCTATAGCACCGAAAGGAAATCCAAGTGATTTATTATTGCATTTATCTTGTTACGCCTATATATATGTATGTATATAAAATGTTTTTCTAAAATCAAATATTGCTCAATAAGCGATCCTCTCACTGCGAGATGCCCGACGCCTCCGACTCCCCAGACGCTGCTGCGGCAGACATGCCGAAGTGTGGACGCTGCACCTGACCGAACAGTGCGCGTATAGCATCATCCGTTGCCATCAGCGGCTGACTAACAAATTCCAGTGCCTAGAAAGCAAATATATTGCATACATCAATTTGTTCCACCTGTTGCAACTACAAGAGTTTACGTGGCTCTAGACGTAGTTATTAAATTAGGAACTTACCTGCACGGCGTACTTCTCTGCTTCACAGAGCGGACTGATTGTGGGACTGGAAAGCTTTAGCGTCGCTTCGGGTATGCCCAATCCAGAGTGCAATACCATGCGCTGTAGGATATTTAAGTTTTCGGCGCTGAGGCTGATTACATCCGTGGCAGGCAGATTTAGATAACGTATTTTAGCCAGGAATTTCAGTTGCTTCAGGATGTCCAATTGAATTTCGCGTATTTGATGCGTGGTGTGCATCAGTTGCTTGGTCGATTCGTTCAGCATTTGATTCTTTTGCGTCAGATCAGCTTTCCAGCGCGCTAGCTCCTCGACCATGACGCTGCTGGCTAAGAACTTGGAGCGCCACACCTCGCACTGGCTGGCCAAAAACTCGATTTGCTCCGTGTGTGTGGTCAAATTGTTGGCCGTGTCGAGCAGAGCGCGAGCCAATTGCAGTTTGTCCTCGGTCAGCAGATTGACCCGTGTCTGTAGATCTTCGCCAACGGAAGCTACTAGCAGGCTTTTCAGCTCACTGTTAACTTGTGTCTGGAATTTGTATTGCGCCTTGAAGTGATCGCGTTCCTCCTGCGTTTTCGCCAACTCCTGCTTCAGACTCTGCACTTCTTCGTTGCTGGCGCTTGTCGTGGGATCGCTGTGCTTGGCATCGCCATCCTCTTGGATGAGTTCCTGGGTGCGCAACGTAGATACCTGATCCGCTAGAATGCCAATGTCTAAATTATTTTTGCTAACCCTCTGAGCCTTTTGAATTGCGGCTTGCTGCGTAGGAGTCATGGGATTCACGGCACCTGGATATGGCTCATAAGGAACAAATTTCGGTGGTTTGGTTTTTTTATGCTCCGGCAATGGTTCCGATGTATTCACCAGCCTGGGTTTCAGCTGGATGAGCTCCCCTTTGGGCAGCGCAGGCGCGAGGCTTCGGCTCAACACTTCAGGACGCCGGTAGAGCGTGTGTAAACCAGGCAAAGGCAGTGAAGCCGCCATACCAGTTCCTTGGGGTGTCTTCGACCCAATTACAGCTTCCTGGATGACCGTGCTATCCTTACGCGGTAGCTGTGGCCTCTTAATCTTAGCGGTTTTCGATACTCCCTGACGGTTGTTCGCCGTGTTCCACTTTCGTTTTGGCTGCGATGTCAATGTGTTCCATGCCGTCTCCGCTTGTACGGCATGTTTGCTCTCTCTTCTCGCCATCGTTTTCTGAAGCATCCGTATCCATGACTTTTTTATGTTGACAAGGTTTTGTATTTGTATATTAATACCTAAAAATTTTACATCTGTTTTACTGCCAACAAAACAAAAACAACAGAAATGAAGAGTTGCCAGCTGGTTTTTTAAACACTCGAGAATGTTGCCAACTCACTTTTGCTGCGCTGCCAATCGAGTTTGCACTTCATAAAGAAGTGAAAAATCGATCAATTCTGACTTACTCAGTAGAATTAATAACAAATTGGTTACGCATTGAGCTATCTTAAGTTCCCGTGACGCATATTTCTGAAACTGAAGCCAAGCGAATGCCGTAATTTTCGATGAGAGCGTTCATATGCAAATAAAATCCTTTTAAAGCATAAATGCTCTGCCGGCAGCTGTGCGAGTATGTAGACGACGGAGAGTGAGCTGATTCGAAATATAAATGAGAAAATCGAACTGATTGAGCCCAGCACAGGAAAATTGTTTTTCGAACACAAAACTGAGCTGGTGTTTGTAAATCCGCGCCTGATGCCCCTAAAGTCTCAGGCCCTGGAGAGTCTCGAGGAAATGCATCGCGAAACGGCACGCCAGCTGCAACAGAAACGCACAAGGTGCAACAACAACAATAACAACAATAAGGTAGAGAGCGCTGTTGAAGCTGAAACTGTGGCCTCCTCGCCCATCGTATAATAAGGATTTTCGAGTAATAATTTGTAAGCAGCTGGCCTACTTGCTGACCTTTGGCGTAATTGGCTCATTGTTCCTGGCCAGCTTAATGCTCTACCGATATGGCAACATTCCACGTCAACACATCCTTGTAACGCTGTCCGTGCTGACGGCCTGGTGCTTCTCCTTTCTGATAGTGTTCACCATACCGTTGGATGTGACATCGGTAAGGAAAACATAGCTAAAAATAAATAAAAGACAAATTTTAAAGTAATTTATTTCAGACTCTGTACCGGCAATGTGAGTAGAAGCATAAACCGATTCCAGATGCTGATTTGAGAAACCGGGACAACGGCAGCAATATAACAACCACTCCTTCAACCAACAATATTCACCCAGTCGTATGCCAAGAGCCTTGGGGCATGGTGCCACCAACCGTGTTTCCCAACTTGTGGCGCATCATCTATTGGAGTTCGCAGTTTCTCACGTGGCTCATTATGCCGTTGATGCAATCGTATCTTAAGGCGGGTGACTTCACCATTAAAGGCAAACTCAAGTCGGCTCTGATCGAGAACGCCATCTACGGCTCTTATTTGTTCATATGTGGCGTGCTGCTCATCTACATTGCTTTCAAAGGGCGTATCGCTGGACTGGCCGAAGCTGAAAGCGATTGCCTCATCGGCATCCAATACTTGGGGCCTCTTTTTGCTGGTTCTTCTGCTCGGCTATGCCTTAGTCGAGGTGCCCCGTTCGCTGTGGAACAATGCCAAGCCGGGATTTACGCCTATTTTAAAGCTGCGAAGCTGAGCCCGGATAAAGCCGAGGCGGAGGAGCATATCGACGATGTGCTCGAGTCACTGCAATGCATCAGTCGCGCTGTGCCCAATAATCATGAGCTGCGCCCGTGCGTCGAGACGATAATGCGAAAAGTACCAATCGAGCTACGAGAGAGAGCCAATCGCAATTTCGCCCGTAGCGGTGGCAGCGGCATGGGCGGCGCCAGCTCCACCTTTGTGCCCTCGGAAAAGGCACTCGTGCGGATACACAAGCAGGTGTTTCTCGTTTGTGCCTTTTCACCTTTAGTGCAACTCAAAACTTTTCAGCTGTACTAAGACAAAGCTGCGACTCGGTCAGAGTAATTCTCCCGCATCAGCCGAAGCAGAGCTCTGCTCACACACACACTCGCAGAGACACACGCACACAAACACATACTCCATTTTCGGATAATCAACGGAGGAGAGTCGGAATAGCCAGTTGGCTGACGCTGTTGCAATTATGCCAAATAGGTTAACAGCCGTTTCGTGCCTTTTGCACGAATTTTGTGTGTGTTGTTTACATAAGGCTTTTTCTCATTTTTCTCATTTTGTTGCTCTCTACTTGGTCGGGTATTGCCCAGTCCTGGTTGATCTGGAACTGTCATATAGCACGGAAGTGTAAATGTGTATGCGAATGTGTGTGCGTATGCAAGCTCACAGCAGCTACCCAACCGAACGAACATTAACTGCTGCTGGGGGTTTCTAAAAGTGCTCTACAGGCGGCAGCAAGAATATTGCACACAAGCACATAAATGCCTACACATATAGCGAGGAAGTGTAAATGTGTGTGTGTATGGTCATCGGGAAATAATATTCGTTATGCACATCAACACTTTCATACCCTTTCCACAAATAATCATAAAAACGCTAACATTTTGCATGAGCATGGCAAAGCCGTTTAAGAATTTGGTATACCCTTCGCTCAGAAGGGAACCAATGGGACCATTTTGCATGAGCATGGCAAAGCCGTTTAAGAATTTGGTATACCCTTCGCTCAGAAGGGAACCAATGGGACCATTTTGCATGAGCATGGCAAAGCCGTTTAAGAATTTGGTATACCCTTCGCTCAGAAGGGAACCAATGGGACCATTTTGCATGAGCATGGCAAAGCAGTTTAAGAATTCGGTATACTCTTCGCTCAGAAGGGAACCAATGGGACCATTCTGCATGAGCATGGCAAAGCAGTTTAAGAATTCGGTATACTCTTCGCTCAGAAGGGAACCAATGGGACCATTTTGCATGAGCATGGCAAAGCAGTTTAAGAATTCGGTATACTCTTCGCTCAGAAGGGAACCAATGGGATCGCGACTCGCGAGTCGAGAAGAAATTTCAATTTTTGTGAGCTGCTTGCTGTTTGTGCCAGCATACATACATATATGTATTTTTGTGAGAAGAGAGCAGAGAGTAAAAAGCATAGGGCAGAAAGAGAAAGAGAGCAAGGGAAAGAGCGGCACATGTCAGGCCTTTTTTGAAAATCGACCATCACCGTCGAGCGCTGATTTTGCCATCAGAAAATTCTCCCGACCCTAAAAGTAAAAACCCGAGCAAATACGAAGGGGGTTCGAATGTCAAAAAATAAGTGTGTGCACATTAACTTGTTCCAGTTGTCCAGTCTATGTGTTGTATGGTTAGTGGTAGTGCTGGGCGCAACATCGATGTAACATCGATACATCGATGTTTTTAACAAAATTAGAAACATCGATGTTTTTTTTTCGATGATCGATGTTTTTTAAAAATGTTCCATCCACTAAATTTATCCAATTTATCCAAAACAGCGGGCAGCGGGAATTCTGGATTTTTAAAAAAATATTTAAATTTTTTCCGCTTATTTTTCTTAGCACTTTAACATATTTTAGAGAATGTATGTACAATGAATTGTTGTTCATTGTAGTGCCAGGATGTGTTCAAATGTGTGGAATTCAAATGCTGGCTGCGAAAAGACTTAAATGATAAGACCAGAATATATTTGTATATTGCAGTCATTGCAAATTTAGTATAGCTGCCAGTTGATCACATAACCAATTGGTGCTTGAAATATGGGAGTTCTGTGAAGTTTCACAAAACAAAATGTTGCTTTCGATATTGGCGAAACAAAATATACCATTCTGATTGACGAATCAACTTATATACATTAAGAAGGAATGCTGTCGTGACTATTAAAATATGATTGGCACTATAGAAGAATGCAATAAAGATAATAATTGTCACAAATAGGACGAAATACTGGACTTTTCGTAAAAAAAAAACCTTAAAAAAAGGCAAAAAACTTCACCTTTTTTGCCAGATTTTTTCCCCAAAATTTCAGGTTTTTTAAGTATGTTCCCACATTGTTTTCTTAGAAAAACTGGCAACACTTCTAAGTTGCTAACAACGATCAACTAAATTAAGCAGAAAACGTGTTGTGAGCTTGGTAAGAAAAAATTTGCACCTATTTATTTATTTATTTTATTTATTATTTATTATTTTTGTAGGATATTGGTGCTGGCAGGCAATGGATAAGTTTTTGAGAGATATTAGTGGCAATGGTAATAATAGCATTAAATTATATTTATATTTGTGCATATGTATATATGTATGTGTTATTTTTGTGTAGATCGCAAATCAACGGTGGACATTGACGAAGGGGAAACACCTGTGAAAAAGACAAAGTATGGACAGTCGGAGGTATGGAAATTTTTTATTAAATCGTCCAATGGTTCAGCTAAATGCATTAAATGTGGAAAAACATATATTACAAGTGGCAATACCAGTAATTTATCTGGCCACTTAAAAAGAATGCATCCGACGCTGACTGTAAACGAGCTTCCTAAGGAGACAGGGTCTATTTTATCGTTCATAGATAAAAAATATGAACCGTCTTCAAATAGGAAGAAAGTTCTCGACAGTGCGCTGATGTACTACATAAGTTCGGATATGCGACCATTTTCGGTTGTGGAGAACAAAGGATTCCGACACTTTGTTAAAGCTCTTGATCCACGATATGATTTGCCATCTAGATCAAAGTTGCGGGATTCGTGCATGACAGATCTCTATACAAAAATTAGAGAAAATCTCAAGTCTGTCCTTGATCGCGTGGAGCACTGCGCTATAACAACTGATTGCTGGACGTCACGTGCTAACGAAAGTTATATTACAGTCACGTGTCATTTTATAACAGAAAACTTTATGTTTCGCACAGCAGTTTTGTCCACTAACAAACTCTTAAGTGAGACTAATCATTCGGCCGATAACATTTCCCTATCCCTGCGTGAAGTCCTGCTAGAATGGCAAGTACTTGAAAAAGTGACTGCAGTAGTGACGGATAACGCCAGAAATATGATCAAAGCTTGCGAGCTCTTACAAAAGCGGCACGTGCCATGCTTTGCGCACTGCATAAACTTGATTGTCCAAAGCTGTCTATCCCAAGACAGAATTAAAATCTTGATCGGAAAATGCAAAAGTATTGTGTCGTTTTTTAAGAGCAGCTCTATAGCTTATGCCAAATTTAAAAACGAGCAAAATACAGAGAAGCCTTATAATTTAAAGCAGGAGTGTCCAACAAGATGGAATAGTGCTTTCTACATGATTGAGCGCATTTTAAATACTCATGTCGCCATAGCAAAAGTACTGCTTGATACCCCAAAGGCAGTGTTGCCCTTATCTGCAGATGAGATTATGGTACTGGAGGATTTAAAGCTTGTCCTCGCGCCATTTGACCACGCGACACACGAGGCATCCTCCAGTACGTTAGTCACATCATCTTTGGTGATACCAATAGTATGCGGACTAATGCATAATCTGCAAAAAATAAATTCCCAATTGGTAACTGAAGATGGTCGTGAGGCATGCAATTCCTTAATAGAAGGAATCCGGCAACGGCTCCTTCAGTATGAAAAACGCACTGTGACGCGAATGGCAACTCTTTTAGACCCAAGATTTAAAAAGGAAGGGTTTTTATCGGTACCGAATGCGAGCGAATCGCAAAAATTGTTGGAAAATGAACTCTCTACGCTTTACAGTTTGCCCGCGTCTCCCACTTCCGACGCCCAAAGCTTGCCAGCACCGAACCACAGTTCAACAGCACCAAAATTGTTTGAATTTTTAGAAAAAAATATCTCAAAAAAAGTACGAAATGGGCGAGTGGACTCCATTTTGGCACTTCGCCAATATTTTACGTCCGAAAATTTATCAGCATCATCAAGTCCATTAGACTATTGGAAGGTTATGTTTCTCAGATATAAGATGATTTTAAATTATATTGATAATATTTTATTTGCAGATTTCAAATGACAAGCCACTCACAAAAAGCTGTAAAAAGTATTTATGTGTGCCGGCAACTTCTACTGAGAGTGAGAGGATGTTCAGCAAAGCTGGACTAATCATTAGCGAAAAGCGAAGCTCGCTACAATCAAAAATGTTGACATGCTAGTCTTCATTAACAAAAACGATTGGATCTTAAATGAGATCCATTAGAATATTATAAGGTGAAGCTATCCATACTTAGATTAAATTAAAATAATGATATTAATAACAATTTTATTGCAGATCTTAAAAAATGAGAGAATTTAAAAAAGCAACGGTTAAGACTGATGAAGATATATTTTTTATTTATTATTTAATTTTGTTTTTCTTTCTTTTATTTAATTTTAAGTTTTGAATTTGTGAAATGATGAATAAATTTCAACCAAATATACCATTTAATTTTGTTAACATTGAATACGTTTATAATACAAAATTTTTTCCGATGTTTCATCGATACATCGATGTTTTTTATTGCAAAACATCGAAACATCGATGTCGTCAAACATCGATGTTTCTCCAGCACTAGTTAGTGGTAATACGTACATCTGATCAGAGCTGTAAAACTATCGATGGCACTATCGATCTATCGAATATTTATAGTTTTGTGTCGCTATCGATAGTTTTTGTGTACCATCGATAGTGGTAATATCAAATCACATCACTTGTTTTGGCGAAATTTTGCAGGTCGACAGCAAATTTAGGTAAGAAATACAATTATATTTAATAGGCAATAAAGTATGAGTCAGAGCGAATGTTCAGCAAAGCTGGACAAATTATAACGAGCCGACGAGCTGCCTAAATACCTAAGCATATGGATATGCTCCTTTTTCTTCATCACAATTCTTGGATCTTGTCTTCTTCAAACTTGTTATGTTTTGTAATAAACCATGAAGGATCTCAGTATGTTAAACAAATGAAATGTTTATTAAAATCTTTATTTTTATTGTTAAATATTCATTAATTTAGTTGGCTTTTGAAGTTGAAAATTTTTCGATAGTACTATCGAATACTATTGAATATTTCTTGAAAACCATCGAAACTATTGAATGTTGCAACCATCGATAGTTTTACAGCTCTACATCTGATCGCAACCACTAACCATACAACACATAGACTGGACAACTGGTACAAGTTAATGTGCAAATTAATCAACTTGCCTTTGCAAGTTAATAAAAAAAATTATTTTATTATAGTGAACCTTGTGTTCTTTTATTAAACTCAAAATTCGAACTAAAGTACAAAAATGATCTTATGCTGCAAGTCAGCAAATGTTTATGTTAAAGCTTCCCTCATTAAAGCTCAAAGCTCAAAAGCTCGAAAGCTCACAAGAGTGGCTTACGTGATTCTATATCGGAATTGTGAAATTATGAATTGTTTATATTAAAGCTTGGTTGCTAACTCAAAGAGCCCTTGGAAACTGCGCAGAGATTCTAATGTTTATGTTGAGGCCAAAACTGCTGACTCTGTGGGAATAGGGAATATTTATGTTTCAGCCGAGTGGCGTGATACTATAGGTTGTTTGTGATTGGGGAGACTGAGTTATGCTATTTGAAAGTTGTTTACATTTATCATAAGAGTCGCTTGAGTAGCGGGGTGATAACTCCCCCCTTTCTTAAGAAGAATCGTCCCTGATTCTTAACGATTTCTCATAAGAAATTCAATTTGAGTGTTTATGGCATTTAGCATAACAGGGTTTTGAATTTGAATATTTTGATCATTTAAGGGCCTTGAAAATAATAATTTAATAGGATTGAGATTGTTCTTTGAACAAAATTTGAGAAGCTTTATCATAATGAATATAAAAATTATTACAAATATAATAAACGTAATTTTTGTATGATTATTTTCTAATTCTATTACAATTTTTGATAAAGTATTTGTATTTTCTAATCGTAACTCAGTGTCATTAGAAGGTTGATAATCAGTGATTAAATAATCTGTAAATTTGTTATGTTTTACATAGTTGAGCAATTTTTCCTTTTGGTTTGTGTAAGTAATGTTATTTATGGTTACAATGGTTTTGAAAGCTATGAGATAGGTACCTGTAAGCCAGGTATTATTAACGCAGTTTTTTCCTGATACTAAAATAGCGCCATCTGTTATTACTTCTATTGGCTTGTTTTTTTTCTGATATTTTTGTACAGCTAGTGAATTGTTTATTAACTAAATTTATGAAGCAGTTCTTTTCGTAAACAATTTGAGCAAAAGTATTATAAATTTCTCTTTTAAAATTTTTAATACGATAAAAGGTATTCTTACATTTAGTGATTTTATTGTCTATGAATAATTTTCCATCTGATTGGGAAACTGCTTTAGCATGATATAATTTGCACTTATAATTTATAGTTGGGTATTTTATAAAAACTATAATTAAACCTTGGTATGAGATAATTGAAAAAGAGGATACGTCCAAGAGGTCGATAAGAGTAATATTAAATGTTTCGTGATTAAATATGTTTATCATATCTTGTTTATTTAAAATTTTTGGGTTTATTATGTTGGCTTTTGAAAATGTAATAGTGTCTAGCAGATTTAGTAGGTCAAGTGATAATAGTTTGAGACGGTATTTTTTTAATAGCATTTCTTGATCGAATTTAATGTTGTTTAAAAGATTTGTAATTTTAGTAACTTCTTTGAAAATTGCAGAATTAATTTGATTTTGTATATTAATTTTTTCAATGAGTTCATTTATTTTATTTTGAATTGTTAGCATGTCATCATGATCTGGTGTTCCTGTAATCCATTTAAAAATAGTACCTAATTCATTTATACTTCGCTTAGAGACTTTATGGGGTGTAAGTTGAGAAAGAAGGGTTTTAATTAAATTTAGTTCCATTGTTATTTTGAATTGTTAGCATGTCATCATGATCTGGTGTTCCTGTAATCCATTTAAAAATAGTACCTAATTCATTTATACTTCGCTTAGAGACTTTATGGGGTGTAAGTTGAGAAAGAAGGGTTTTAATTAAATTTAGTTCCATTGTTAGTTCCCAATCAATAGTGTTGTTTTATTATCAAAAAATGTTAGCTCTCTTTCAAATATATCATTATAAAAGCTTAAATTGGTAACATGAAACACTTCTCCAAATGTTTCGTATAGTAAAAAATTATCAATATCTTCAAGTAAAACATAATCGTCGTTTGAGTAGTTTATGATATCAAATCGGCAAAAGGGCAATAAAATGATAAGCACGTACAAAGTGATCATGCTAAAAAACAAAAACAAAATTTGTATTAGGATTTAATATTATCTTTATGAATTATACGGTCTCTATTGTTTATTTTAACTGTATTTCCTAGATCTTCTTTAACTACTTGTTTTTATACCCTGAACCCATTGAAAATGGGAATTCAGGGTATAATGGTTTTGTGAAAATGTATGTAACAGGCAGAAGGAGACGTCGCAGACCCCATAAAGTATATATATTCTTGATCAGCATCGAAAAATAAGTTGATTGAGCCCTGTCCGTCTGTCCGTCCGTATGAACGTCGAGATTTCGGAAACTACAAAAGCTAGAGAGCTGAAATTTCACATGAACATCCGTATGTTAGCTACGCAGTACGAGTTTATTTTGTTTTTTTTTTCGATAACTCATCCCATTTCCAAATTATCGATAAAAAATCGAAAATTCGTTTCCATTTTTTAGGTTTTTTTGGCATAACTTCTACACTGTTTTAGCTAGAGATTTCAAATTCGTTTATTTAGATAGATATTATGGATACGCAGATTATGTAATTTACAGATTTTGGATGCCACGCCCCCTTCGCCCCCAATTTAAAAAAAACGCATTTCAAATACTAGAGACTTGCAATTTGGCATATAGATAGATTTAGATACTCTTAATCTATTTTGAAAATTTCAAAAAGATAGTCCATGTAGAAATGGAGTTATGAGCGTCCAAAATTCAGCCCAACCCGCCTCCAAGCCACGACAGCAACTGCGCGGTTAGCAGAGCGCGCGCTCATAAGTGCGTAAAGAAGAAGAGTATCACTTTTTTGCAGGGTTCAGGGGATCTCGTAGTCGAGCCGTCTCGACTAGAGCCTTCTTACTTGTTTGTTATGGTAGTCTAGCATTTTGGATTGAGCTGATTCTAACTTTGCGGATAATTCAGAGTGATTTATTTTGTTAAATAAAATCTCATATGGTTTTTGTTGGGTTGTTGATTGTATTGTGTTGTTATATTCTCTAACTGCACGGTATATAACTTCAGAATAATCAACTAATTTAAATTCTTCTTGGATGCATCGAGAAATTTAAAAAATGAATTAAATATTACTTTCATGTTTATTTAAGGAAACGTAGTTTTTCATTGTAGAAGTCACGCCAACGAAGCGTGTACGATCAATTTCAACACCATTGAGCTCATATTTCATTTCATCAAATAAATATGCCATAAAATTATTTTTGAGCTCACCCGTATTTACCACCTTATTATCAGTTAAACTGATTGAACCCTCAACATTAAGGAAGCTGTCATGAGGTAATACATAAAGATCTTGATTTTGAATGGTAATTCGAATTTCTTCATTAGGATTGAAGGATTGATGATACGGTGCATAGGTGTGATATTGTTTGCTAATTATGCTATCATCAGTGTAAGGTTTTTCTCGAACATTTAAGATATTGCTCTCCATTATCACCGCTGAAGTCTAAGCCCCAAAGATTTTAAAAACGCTTTATTCGCTGTTGTAAGTGTCCTCCTAGATGAGGATGGGGATGATGATGACGATCTGCTCACTGCAACACTTCTAATCGGTTTGCTTTCTAATATTGGACTCCAGAGGTTTTTATTGTAAATGATCATTTTCGTACCCTCAGATGCATGCGAAGTGTTACGTTCTCTCCACGTAAGTTAATAGGATCACCGTCCTGATCAATTATTTCAACTCTTAATGTGTGTATCTCTCGAGTGTTTACGGGTAAATAAATAAGGTTATGAGGTATTTCATCCATTTTATAGCCTGGTGGAACGTTGAGAGCGAACTCATGAAGCGTATGCGAAGAGTTATTGTTTACATATGATCCTCCAATAATATTGCACTCCAAACGAATGGCATTTACCTTTAAAATGCTCACCGGAAGAATTGAAGTGTGCTGAATTCCTGGAGCTAGAACCTGATTAGTGTACCCGAACATCCTCCCAATCGAACGTTCTTTGTTAAAGTATATTGGTAGCACACTACAGTAAATGTCAACTCGAAGTGTATTGTTATTACTTTCAATTGTTAGTTTTGAATCGGACGGCAAATAGCCCTTATCCTCCATTTCTGTATATACACTGCGCGTCATCAGGTTAGCGCCCCCCCTTACATTCACCGTCAATGCTCAATAAAATCTAAACCATCGGAGCTCGAGCCTTAATTTTTTTTTTATATTATTCTACATTCAATTCTCTTTAAAATGAAGTAATAATGGCTTTTGTAGCAATACGGAATAATTTTTAATAAATGTTTTTGTGGCAAGCTACCAAAAATGTGTAACTAAAATCGCGTCATCAGGTTAGCGCCCCCCCCCCCCCCCCCCCCCCCCCATGAAATTCAATTTAATTAAGTTTTTGACTAACAATGACTACATTTTATTAAATTTTAATCATTTTTAAGTAATATTAGTTATAAATAGTTCAGCTTTTGGTTGCAATTACTTTAAAAATTTGATTAGGAGTTAAATTACGAAGTTATACTCTGAATCTAGACTATCCTGTCATAAAAAAATTGAAAAGACCGGAAGACAAGGAAAAACTTTTGTTAATCTTCTTAAAAATAAGGAAAATAATAAAAAAAAATTAATAGCCGGCAATAATCAAGTGATTTCAAGGATTTTAAGGCCGGGTGACCATGGTGGCCATGCCAGCAGATCACCTTTTTGGCCCTATATCCATGACTTCACGGATCGGGAAAAGGGAATAGGTGCATTACCATGTTGGACAGTCCACTATAGGTCCTGAAAAAGGTTTTTGGAAATGCGGAAAACCCGTTTTTAGCCCGGTTTCAAGAGCTCTTTTCGTTTATGCACGATGTCAAAAATTGACACCATGCTTAATAAAATTATTTTTAGGCAACAAGTCAACATTTCTAATTTCAATATTAGTATTTTGTTTTTTAAGCTGCATATTTAATGCTATTGTTCTCTACACTGCTTCCACATTAATCAATAATAGCGCAAAGACTGAACTTCTAATAAAAATGCCTATGCAGTTTTATAATCATATCAGTCGTAAACTGAAGGCCTATCACTATAGAGGTGGAGGTCTAGTGAATAACCTCATTAGTAGTTTACCTATCGAGCTACATATACCTGGCTATCAATTCTGTGGACCAGGCACCAAACTAAAAAAGCGTTTAGAACGCGGTGATAAGTGTATTAACCCATTGGATGCCGCCTGCAGAGAGCACGATATAGCTTACTCGCAAAACAAAGAGCTTGCTGAACGACACAAAGCGGACACACAATTATCAGAGCGGGCGTGGGAGCGAGCAACAGCTACAGATAGCAGTATAGGGGAAAAGGCTGCTGCCTGGTTCGTTAGAAACGCTATGAAGATGAAAAAATCTTTTGGTATGGGGCTGAACAATCGCAACAAAAGAAAACATAAAAGAACGGACAATAAATCATCTTGCGCAAAACAAAGAAAATTCAGTCAGATTGTGAAAGCAGCTTCCAAGGCGTTGGGGATGAAGAGACCTCCTGATATTGATAGTGCTATTCAAATTGTACGTAAAGCAATAAATAAGTCAATTGCTTCAAATTCTAAAAACATAGTAGTTCCTCGAGTTATTAATGTACCCAAGATGGGAGGCTTCTTGCCATTGGTCGGTATTTTATCAGCATTAGGAGCGCTTGGTGGACTTGCATCGGGTGGAGCAAGCATTGCAAAAACAATAACAAACGCAAAAAATGCTGTAGCGCAACTTGAGGAGAACAAACGACACAATCAAAAGATGGAGGCTATTGCATTAGGAAAGGGGCTTTACCTTCGACCACATCGCAGAGGCTATGGCATAACTACACCATTATCACGTTATCAAACAAAAAACTTTTAAAGCAGCTGCCCAACAAACCTCTCTCAAATATTGATATTTTGAAATTCGCTCGTAAGCACATACTGAACTTTAGAGGTGTATTTATGCGTGACTCTCTACCTCAGAGTAAAGATCAATAGAAAAATGTATGTGGGGTTATTAATTTAGATTCATCAAGAGGGGGTGGTACACACTGGGTAGCTTACACTAAAAATGATAATGAAATAAATTATTTCGACAGTTTTGGAAATTTGCAGCCACCAATAGAAGTCATACATTATTTGGGTAACAATATACGATACAATTATCATAGAGTTAAAAAATTTGATGGTTATAATTGCGGACACTTATGCTTAAAGTTTTTATTACTTTATTGATATTCATACAGTCCACACCGAACATGTTTTGGATTCAGCGGATTTCACCAACTGACAAGTTCTGTATTTGCCAAGGCGGTTGGGAAACATTTCAAATTATTCAAGCGCAAGCTATAGCGCCTCTACTGCAGGTGTATACAACACCCATGGGAGGTGCAAAAACTCTTCTTTTCTCTTTAAGGCGTGGGGAAACGCAGCCATTTTTGTTCCCAATCACCTTTTCATTTGCTCAATGTCAGCATGTTACATTTAGTGTTCTTGGTGGATGTATTACACTAGTTGGCACAAGCTACGAAAGCGCTACTCGTAACGGTGACTTAAGAAGATACAGGGGTGATTGTCCATTTTTTGATGAAGGGGAATGGGGTACTGCAGATGCAGAAATAATCCCCAAATTTATGGAAGAATATCGAACTGTATATACACATGATGAAGATACCCCCTCTTTACGTGAATACATAATGGCTAGAGAGCGGGCGGAATCAAGATTTCGACTATTAGATCGAGTGGTTGTTGCCGCCAGCAAAGGGCAGAAAGATGAAAATCTGCTGTTAACTAGAATTTTAGACGAAACCTCCAAGAATAATTAATCTGCTGTTTGTTTGAATTTTAAATACGAAAACATAATAAGTATGTATGTATGTGTATGCAGTTGTATACAAAAAGAAAAAATATAAGAAATAAAAACATGCTTGTTTGATAAAAAATTATATGCTTATAGTATATTTTTGGAGCTATAAAAATGGCAAAATTTAGTGCAAGCTATATTAGTCGTTCTTCAGGATCGCACTCTGCAGCTACAAACGAGCATTATCCAGGAACAGCTGCCGAGCCTTATCCATGAACAGCTGCCGACCCAAAAGCAGATGCAGGACCATCAACAGCTGCCGACCCAAAACCAGATGCAGGAGCACCTAATCATAAACCAGATGCAGGAGCACCCAATCATAACTTCAAACATAGTTACCAATTATCCAATAATGATTGATGGCTATCAACACCAACTATCCGAGCTTCTTGAAGAGCAGCAGCAGGAGGGGCAACCTCCTGCAAAAAAACTAAAGATTGGGGCTGCAAAGGCCCTAAAAGAGTTTAACTTAAGGGGTGAAAAGCCTTTGTTAAACATCTCGAATATGCCGGTAGGAGTTCAGTTTAAGATATTAAGGGGGTGGCGAGCAAATACGAAATATGGGTCATCGCTCGCGTTAGAGCTTGTTGACCACATATTGTATTTGCCCAAATCATATGCATCCATGAGCAATGAAACTATTGACGAAATTAACAGTCAAGAATTTAAGATATTAAAAAAAATAAATTCAGTTAATATTAAGCCTTCAGTTAGACTAATATATGGAGATTAAAAAAAAAAAAAAAATAAAATTATTTTAATGTTTATAATAAAAAAAAAATAAAAAAAAATTTTTTTCTTGTTTTCTCATTTATAAAAGCATCTCATATCTATAGCTCGTTCAGCATCCATTGAACAACAGCTATCAGTTAACACCTCTTGAACTGCTGTCAAGCTGTTAAGCTGATGTGTGAATGTACTCTACAGAATTGCTCATAAAAAATTTTTTTCTTGTTTTCCTCCATTTTTTATAAAAAGCATCACATATCTATAGCTCGTTCAGTATCCATTGAACAACGAAGGCTGAATAACAGCTATCAGTTAACACCTCTTGAACTGCTGACTGAATAACAGCTATCAGCTAACACCTCTTGAACTGCCGTCAAACTGTTCTAACTATTCTCAAAGCTGTTAATCTGATGTGTGAATATACTCTACCTCTACAGAACTGCTCATACACTTACACACACACACACATACACACACACACATACACACACACTATAAACTGCGATAAAACTGATGCGTGAGTACGCTCAATAGAACTGACCTAGCTTACTAACAACAGAAATGAGTAATGAAAATATATTAAGTGATCTAGCGAAAACTAGAAAAGTTTTGAAAAGAAAATTTCAAAGTATTAAGTTAGGAAAAGCTGAAACAGACCTACAGTTAGAAGAATCTTTAAAACCAATAACGGCTCCTCTAGAAAAACTTGTTAATAAAAGTGAGATATTAAATAGGAATTTGTTAGCACCCAAAAAAGAAATTAAAGAAGATATAAAATGGCAATCATCATCATCATCATCATCATCACCATCATTATCACATATATCAAAAACTGAAATTAAACGTGAGGATGATGATGATGATGATGAGTTCGATGATGATGAGTTCGATGATGCTACTATGGGTTACATTGGAAAATCTAAGCATGATCATCACACTCAACTATAAGATACTTAATAAGGCATATGGTCCATATAAAGATGATAATGGTGATTTGCGGTTAGGCAATTCTAAAGTGAACATCTCAAATGGGAAATTTATATTGGAGGAGACTGGTGAAAATTGGCCGCTAACTACTGGCTTATATTCTTTAATTTATGAGAGTGATCCAAATAATTATAATGCGGAAGAGTTGGCAAATTATAAGCATATTTTAAATAAAACAAATGCTCATAGAAAACAGAATGGGTTTGACGGACAACTTAAGGGTAATCGCTCTAAAAAATATTTAAATATAATTAAAACACTTCTCCCGAGAACATCATCTTTATCAGTTAGAGTTCTATTCTCAGATACTTCTTCATCTACACCAATTGCTTTATCACCACCAGCACAATCAACAAAATCATTTCTTAGTGGTAGTGGACTCATGAAGTTAAATGAAAATAAATCCAATTATATATATTGGGATGATCCAAATGAAATTGTAGATAGATTAAAACTTCTAATTGCCTCACAAGCAGCTGGACACAGTAACCATAATAACGAAATAATATCAATAATTGAAGAACTTAGGGAAGCAAAAATTATATACTAACTTCGTTGTTTTAAAAAGAAAATAAAGAAAATAAATAAAATGGGAGTCGATAAATTTGGACATTACTCTTCGAATGTAAAAAAGGAAGCAACTGATTATAAGATATTCACCCAAAATTCGATTATTCGAAACAATGAACATTTAAAGCGTATAATACATGATAAAGTTAGTCAAGTTCAAAAATATACTACAGATAGTTTAAATAGCATAACTTCTCAAACTAATGCAAATAATAATAAAATGGCTGAAAGGCTTGAAGAATTTAATACTCGAAATAATGATTTAATTAACGAAGTGAAAAACTTTTTGTTATTGTATATAGAAGATATAATTAAAGAGTTAAGAACATATCTTGTTAGTGAAAATCAAAAAAGTCTTGATATATTAAGAAACTCTCTCCTCAAACATATTGATGAGGAGAAAAAAAAAAATGATGGACTATATTGATATTAATACAAAGAAATTTGTTGAATTCTATATTGAAAACAAAAAGTAAGGTATTTCATATACATATATATATACGTATACATATTTGGAAAAACGCTTATTCCAAACATGTCTGTTGATAAGTTTGGACGTTATTCATATGAAAAAAATAATTTAGAAAGTTTCAAGCGAAATGGGGCTAAGCGAGTGGGGTTGCTTGTGGACTACGATCAAAACATTGATATTCAGAACAAGCGCCTTAAAAATATGGCACCGCCTATTGAAGGAAAAGACGCAATTAACAATAATTTTTTTCAAAAGCAAAACGGAGAAATGAAGCAAAGTTTGATGACTTATATACATAGAGAAAATTTAACGCTTGAACAGAATTTACTGACTCACATAAAAAAAGAAAATTCACTAGTTGAAGGTAGGATTGAAAAGAAAACTAATCGTCAGATAGCTAGAGATATGGAGGAAATGCAATCCTCGTATACAAATGATCTTGATGAATTGAAAGCTAAAATCTCAGATTTAGAGTGTCTTATATACAAATATATAATTTCACCAAAATCAACGTTAAAGAAAGAAACTTTAGTAATTGAGGGTGAGAAAATACCAATACGCCATTAGCTACATAAACGCATGCACATACACACGCGCACAGACACGGAAAAGAATATGAGTATGAGTAAGAGAGCTATTATAAACGAGCTCTATGCTCCAGCAAGAAAAAATTTAGACGTCGGAGAGTTATTATGAAGCATATTGATAATCATTGGCAAGCAGATTTAGTTGAAATGGGTAACTATGCAAAATCAAATAAAAACAAGTAAGAACGTTGCAGTTAGGCGCCACTAACTGCGATATACTTTGTTCCCATAGGTGCATCTTATTTCTTTAATAAACATTTAATTAACGAAATATTTCGGCAATTAGAAAACGTACATGGCAAGCAACAAACGTTTTTCCTACACATACATACAGATTTACACATGTACACACTATACGAGTATACACAATTTTCTAAGTATACATACAAAAGTTTGCATGCCAGAATATTCTACGAATTGTAACTGAATTGGGAATTTTTCGATCGTTATTTTAGTTTTGTCAAAAGGCGCTCTAGCAATGCATTACAATGTCTTATTTGGTTTTAGTTAACGAAACGCAGGTCAGGGCAGTGGCGCTGGTGGTAAGCACTATACAAGCTATACTTAGGTGCGTGGGTTCAAATCCCGCAGAAACCTTTTTTTCAAAAATTATTTATTTTTTATTTTTTTATATTTGTATATTTATTATAAAATGCTTGCTGCCAATTGATGATAATTTATAAACATACGCATATGAATTTTGCATTTAAGCAAAAACTAAAACAATTTTTCCGATTTGCCACGCTGTGTGGCAAGCAGTTTTTCTATGCATGCATATATGTATGTATTTATGTGTAAGTGTATACACATCCAAAAGTGTATACATATTGCAAGAATTGCGATTGTATTGTTTTGTTTCGTCACAAGCTGCTGATCAGCTGGTCAGCTGATCAGCTGTGAATTGATTTAGGTTTAGCTAACGATTACATGTTGTTTTCAAAAGACCTAGGTTCGAATCCCGGTGGAAACTTTTTATTTATTAATCAAAAACTTATCAATTTTATTTTTTTAAATTTTTTAATATTATTAAATTTATGTTAAAATGCTTTTTGCCATCTTAGCAATTGCTACTAAGCTATTATATGCATGAATTATGCAGTTGGCTACAACAAACTTCTTTGCCGATTTGCCACGCCCCCAGTGGGCGTAGACGCATAATTTTTTGCCAGTTCTTAGAAAAGGCCGAGGCTAACATGACTGCAAAATTTGGTTGCTTACATTCCAAAAATGCGAAAATTACAGGGTATTTTTCGATATGCCACGCCCCCAAAGAGGCTGAAAAATTATTTTTGGGGCATCGATAGAGGAGAACATTAGTAACTCAACCATCCAATTTTCAAGCTTCTAGCTCTTAAACTGTAGGAGATATAAACTTTTGCGGTTTGCCACGCCCCCTGTGGGCGTAGATATATCTACCATAGCTTATTAGTCTTGGGTTGTCAACCCGAGTATACATGCAAAATTTCAAGTCTCTAGTGTCAATAGTGTTCAAAATATAGCACAATTTGAAAAAATCACT
This sequence comes from Drosophila koepferae, assembly GCA_030914345.1. Classification (NCBI taxonomy): domain Eukaryota; kingdom Metazoa; phylum Arthropoda; class Insecta; order Diptera; family Drosophilidae; genus Drosophila; species Drosophila koepferae. The sequence continues at coordinate 18,100 of JAUESR010000178.1, read as the reverse complement.
ATATATTCAGGTCCGATTTGCCACGCCCCCAATGGGCGTAGACATATAACTTTTTGATCGATCTTCTTAGAATCATAACATTAACTCACATGCAAAATTTCAGCGTTCTAGCTTTAACGGTGTAGAAGATACGTATTTCCCGATTTGCCACGCCCCCAATGGGCGTAGATATATCCGCCATAGCTTTTTGAACTTGGGTTGTCACCCCGAGTATACATTTCAAATTGCAACTCTCTAGCTCATCATCTAGTATGATAACTTAACTATGGGCGGAAGAGTTTTCCGATTTGCCACGCCCCTAGTGGGCGGATCGGGAAAATTTTTACACTTTATAATTCGGGAGCATATATGAGTATATGTTTAAAATTTCAAGTCTCTAGCTCTAATAGCGCCGAAAAATATTGCGTTCATACGGACAGACGGACAGACGGACAGACGGACAGACGGACGGACAGCAAGACGGACATTGCACAAAACCAATATACTTTTTTCCCTTTGGGAACAAAGTATAATCATCGATTTTTATACCCTGAACCCATTGAAAATGGGAATTCAGGGTATAATGGTTTTGTGAAAATGTATGTAACAGGCAGAAGGAGAAGTCGCAGACCCCATAAAGTATATATATTCTTGATCAGCATCGAAAAATAAGTTGATCTAGCCCTGTCCGTCCGTCCGTCCGTCTGTCCGTCTGTATGAACGTCGAGATTTCGGAAACTACAAAAGCTAGAGAGCTGAAATTTTACATGAATATTCGTATGTTAGCTACGCAGTACGAGTTTGTTTTGTTTTTTCGATAACTCATCACATTTCCAAATTATATTATTCCTAAAAATCGAAAATTCGTTTACATTTTTTTGGTTTTTTGAGCGTAACTTCTACACCGTTTTAGCTAGAGACTATAAATTAATATATTTAGATAGATATTACGAATACGCGGATTATGTAAGTTTCAGATTTTGGATGCCACGCCGCCTTCGCCCTCAATTTGAAAAAAACGCATTTCAAATACTAGAGACTTGCAATTTGGCAAATAGGTACATTTAGATGCTCTAAATATATTCCGAAAGTTTCATGAAGATCGTCCTTCTAGAAATGGAGCGTCCAAAGTTCAGCCCAGCCCACCCCCAAGCCACGGCAGCAACTGCGCAGTTAGCAGAGCGCGAGTTATGCCATCAGCATCACTTCTCACAGCGTCAGCTGACACCATACCATTAGCTGCATTTCCAAGAACTACAGTCGACACTAAAGGCTTACAATCTTCCTTAATGTAAAAAAACTCTTGAGCCATAAGTATCATAAGAATAACGGACACTTATTGCTAACTCAAGAGCAGACCCAATATTGTAAACAATAATATTTGTCACAGCTACATAATATAAACAAGTAAGAAGGCTGTAGTCGAGACGGCTCGACTACGAGATCCCCTGAACCCTGCCAAAAAGTGATACTCTTCTTATTTACGCACTTATGAGCGCGCGCTCTGCTAACTGCGCAGTTGCTGCCGTGGCTTGGGGGTGGGCTGGGCTGAACTTTGGACGCTTATAACTCCATTTCTAGAAGGACGATCTTCAGGAAACTTTCGGAATATATTAAGAGCATCTAAATGTACCTATTTGCCAAATTACAAGTCTCTAGTATTTGAAATGCGTTTTTTTCAAATTCAGGGCGAAGGGGGCGTGGCATCCAAAATCTGAAAATTACATAATCTGCGTATTCATAATATCTATCTAAATAAACAAATTTGAAGTCTCTAGCTGAAACGCTGTAGAAGCTACGCCCAAAAAACCAAAAAAATGTAAACGAATTTTCGATTTTTTATCGATAATTTGGAAATGTGATGAGTTATCGAAAAAACAAAACAAACTCGTACTGCGTAGCTAACATACGAGTATTCATGTAAAATTTCAGCTCTTTAGCTTTTGTAGTTTCCGAAATCTCGACGTTCATACAGACGGACAGACGGACAGACGGACGGACGGACGGACGGACGGACGGACGGACGGACGGACGGACGGACGGACGGACGGACAGACGGACAGGGCTAGATCAACTTATTTTTCGATGCTGATCAAGAATATATATACTTTATGGGGTCTGCGACTTCTCCTTCTGCCTGTTACATACATTTTCACAAAACTATTATACCCTGAATTCCCATTTTCAATGGGTTCAGGGTATAACAAGCATCGCAGCCTCCACTAGCTATCAAAGGCTATTTGACACTTTTTGGTCACAGCCCAGCTGCATAATATAAACACACTTTAGTAATAAGACGCAGCTCCAATATTGTAAACATAAACAATTATCGCAGCCTCCGCTGCCTAGCATAAGAGTATTTCACCATGATTGGAAACAAAAAGAAATATATAACAAGTAAGAACGTTGCAGTTAGGCGCCACTAACTGCGATATACTTTGTTCCCATAGGTGCATCTTATTTATTTAATAAACATTTAATTAACGAAATATTTCGGCAATTAGAAAACGTACATGGCAAGCAACAAACGTTTTTCCTACACATACATACATACAGATTACATACTATACGAGTATACACAATTTTCTAAGTATACATACAAAAGTTTGCATGCCAGAATATTCTAAGAATTGTGACTGAATTGGGAATTTTTCGATCGTTACTTTAGTTTTATCAAAAGGCGCTCTAGCAATGCATTGCAATGTCTTATTTGGTTTTAGTTAACGAAACGCAGGTCAGGGCAGTGGCGCTGGTGGTAAGCACTATGCGAGCTATACTTAGGTGTGTGGGTTCGAATCCCGCGGAAAACTTTTTTTCAAAAATTATTTATTTTTTATTTTTTTATATTTGTATATTTATTATAAAATGCTTGCTGCCAATTGATGATAATTTATAAACATACGCATATGAATTTTGCATTTAAGCAAAAACTAAAACAATTTTTCCGATTTGCCACGCTGTGTGGCAAGCAGTTTTTCTATGCATGCATATATGTACATATGTATGTGTACATAGATGTTTGTAAGTGTATACACATCCAAAAGTGTATACATATAGCAAGAATTGCGATTGATTGTTTTGTTTTGTCACAAGCTGCTGATCAGCTGGTCAGCTGATCAGCTGTGAATTGATTTAGGTTTAGCTAACGATTACATTTTGTTTTCAAAAGACCTAGGTTCGAATCCCGCTGGAAACTTTTTATTTATTAATCAAAAACTTATCAATTTTATTTTTTAAAATTTATTAATATTATTATATTTATGTTTAAATGCTTTTTGCCATCTTAGCAATTGCTACTAAGCTATTATATGCATGAATTATGCAGTTGGCCACAACAAACTTCTTTGCCGATTTGCCACGCCCCCAGTGGGCGTAGACGCATAATTTTTTGCCAGTTCTTAGAAAAGGCCGAGGCTAACATGACTGCAAAATTTGGTTGCTTACATTCCAAAAATACGAAAATTACAGGGTATTTTTCGATATGCCACGCCCCCAAAGAGGCTGAAATATTATTTTTGGGGCATCGATAGAGGAGAACATTAGTAACTCAACCATCCAATTTTCAAGCTTCTAGCTCTAAAACTGTAGGAGATATAAACTTTTGCGGTTTACCACGCCCCCTGTGGGCGTAGATATATCCACCATAGCTTATTAGTCTTGGGTTGTCAACCCGAGTATACATGCAAAATTTCAAGTCTCTAGTGTCAATAGTGTTCAAAATATAGCACAATTTGAAAAATCACTATATATTCAGGTCCGATTTGCCACGCCCCCAATGGGCGTAGACATATAACTTTTTGATCGATCTTCTTAGAATCATAACATTAACTCACATGCAAAATTTCAGCGTTCTAGCTTTAACGGTGTAGAAGATACGTATTTCCCGATTTGCCACGCCCCCAATGGGCGTAGATATATCCGCCATAGCTTTTTGAACTTGGGTTGTCACCCCGAGTATACATTTCAAATTGCAACTCTCTAGCTCATCATCTAGTATGATAACTTAACTATGGGCGGAAGAGTTTTCCGATTTGCCACGCCCCTAGTGGGCGGATCGGGAAAATTTTTACACTTTATAATTCGGGAGCATATATGAGTATATGTTTAAAATTTCAAGTCTCTAGCTCTAATAGCGCCGAAAAATATTGCGTTCATACGGACAGACGGACAGACGGACGGACGGACAGACGGACAGACGGACAGACGGACAGACGGACGGACAGCAAGACGGACATTGCACAAAACCAATATACTTTTTTCCCTTTGGGAACAAAGTATAATAAAAAACCCCTTAGAATTGAATAAGTCGCTCAGTTGTATTCTATGCCTCAAATAAAGAACATGTATTAATCTAAAAAAGAAGTACATAATTGGCGCAGCCGGTAATCGGAGTAACACGAAAAATAAAGTTTTGTGAAATCTTGTAAAAGTGAACAAAATAAAAAAATTGAGTGTTACAATAGTAAATACAGATAAATAATTGTGGAAACTTCGGACATATAAATCCAAGCAACGAAACAATTAAAAGCTGTATTAAAAATATAAAGTACAGATAAATAATTGTGGAAACTTCGGACATAAATATCCAAGATAACGAAACAATTAATAAAAACTGTACAGCGAAAAAAAATAGATAAAGAAAATAAAAAATAATCAAAAATGGCAAATCAACAACAAATCAGTGAAGTGCAGCAGTGCATCCAACTGCTCACAAATGTAATACTTTCTCGAGAAGCTGATGTCAGAAACCCAATCACAAATCAAAGGAACTGCATTGAGAAGGAGACGAGGTACTTGCCGATATTCAATGGACAGGAGGGAACTCTACACGGATTCGTGGCCGCAGTGGACCAGATAATGGAGGAATACGAGGACAACAGCCAGGTGTTCACTGTCATATTTAACACCAAGATTCAAGGTCAGGCTAGAACTATACTTAGTATTAATCCACCAACAAATTGGACGGAGTGCAAAAATCGTTTGAGACATCATTATAGACCAAGAATAGATCAGATGGGATTAACTAGGAAGATCAATAACCTGAGAGTAACAAGCGTAAGAGATCTTGATATTAAAATAAGAACACTTGTTGAAGAAATTACTGATTTTTCGGTCTTTGAAAATAATAGTAGACTTGTTGATATTCTAAGTGGATTATTAATTCAAAGAGTTAAAGAATTAGCATGTGGTCCGATGGCAATTGCCTTAATGAATAAAACAACTTTATCAGATGTAAGAAATGAACTTTCTAATTTTGCTGGTCTAAATTTTGGAAATTTAAATCAAAAATTATTATTAAAAAAAGACAATAATTATTCATCGAATTACAATAACAGACAATTCAACGAACAAAATAACCAAAACTTAAGACAAGACACAGACAACAGAAATTTAAACGAAAATAAGCAAGCAAATACTAATTACCAAAGACAAAACATACAACAACAAAGTCTGAACGTAAGACAAAACCAAAATTTTAACAGACAACAACAAAGCCAAAACATGAGACAAACAAGTCAGAATACTCGCCAAAATCAGAATAATCAGCAACCACAACCAGAAGCAATGAGTGTAGACAATATAAATGAGGAAATTAATAATGATCAAAATTATGAAAATACGCAGGAAGAGTTTTTTTTACCAATTAGCCTCGGACAAAAGAAAAGTTTTCATTAAAGGAACTATTGAGGGAGATACCTTTCTAATCTTAGTAGATACTGGATCTACTATAAGTATACTAAACACCAAAAATATACATGAATCAAAGTATAAAATAATTGAGAAATTTTCAAAAACCATTTACACTATTAATGGCAGTATTAAAAGTGACAGCTATTTAGTAAAAACAAAAGTACCGAGTGAATTTAAATATGCAGAGGGCGCAAGAATAAGATGGGTGGCTATGTCCCTGGAAAGATCATATGACTTTCTATTGGGCATGGACTTCATCCAAGCAAATTTGGAAAATATTGATTTTAAAAACAAAATGGTTAAGCTTTGCAATGGAGTCGAAATTCCGTTCCTTTCCAAATTATCAGAAGATGTTTGTGTAATGGAAGTAGGTGAAATTGATGACTTTAAGCTAGAAGAGCTCAATACTGAAGAAGTTCAGATAATAAAAAATCTTACGAAAAAATATGAAAAGTTATATTTTAAAGAAGGGGATCAGTTAACTAATACTAAAACAATAGTGCATAATATTAAAACCATAACAGATCAGCCCATAAATTCAAAACTCTATAGGGTTTCTCCAAAATATGAAGATGAAGTAAGGAAGCAAATAATTGAAATGGAAAAAAGTGGAATAATAAGAAAAAGTAAAAGCAAATATAGCTCTCCTATATGTGTTATTAAGAAAAAAATGGACAATTCAGGAATTCAAAAATATCGTATCTGTGTAGACTATAGGCGGCTAAACCAAGTAACCGTTCCAGATAAGTATCCAATACCTATTATGGACGCTGTATTAGATAAACTTGGAAAAGCCCAATATTTTTCTACCCTTGATTTAGCGAAAGGTTATCACCAAATACTAATGGCAGAAGAAGATATTGAAAAAACTGCTTTCATAACACCAATGGGATTATATGAACATGTTAGAATGCCATTCGGGTTAAAAAATGCTCCAGCTACATTCCAACGTTTAATGAATGATATTTTGAGGGATTATATAAACAAAATTTGTTTAGTATATCTTGATAATATTCTAATATTTTCAACAACACTCGAAGAACACAAGATTGCTTTAGAAAAAATTTTTAAAGTACTTAGAAATCATAATTTGAAAATACAACCAGATAAATGCTCATTTATGAAGAAACATACAGAATATTTGGGACATATTCTTACAAAAGAAGGGTTCAAACCAAATCCAAAAAAAATAGAAGCAATAAAAGAAATTCCATTACCAAAAACTGAAAAACAATTAAAAGGATTTTTAGGTATGACAGGATTTTATAGAAAATTTATCAAAGACTATTCCAAAATAGCTTACCCAATGATAAGATATTTACAAAAAGGTGTATCAATTAATACAAATGATCCACAATTTATAGATGCATTTGAAAATCTTAAAGCGCTCATAAGTTCACATCCAATATTAAAATATCCAGAATTTGACAAACCATTTACAATTACTACAGATGCCAGTGATTTCGCCATAGGTGCAGTTTTATCTCAACAAGGACAACCAATTGCTTATGTTTCGAGAACACTTAATAAACATGAGAAAAATTATAGCACAATTGATAAAGAATTTTTGTCTATTATACATGCAGTAAATTATTTTAAACACTATTTGATTGGAAATAAATTTCAAATTATAACCGATCATGCCCCTATAAAATACTTAAATTCAAAATACAAAGGAAAAGAAATGACAGCTAGACATCAAAGATGGATTTTAAAACTACAGGAGTTTGATTATGATATTATATACTTAAAAGGTAAAGACAATAAAGTAGCAGATTTTTTGAGCAGACAGGAAGCAGCACAGTTAATTAATGCACAAAATAACGAAGAATCAAATTTTGATTTAACAAATACACAGCATTCAGCAGATGAAGAAGAATTAATTCATTATTATATAAAAGATGACATTGTTAATAAATATAAAACTCAGATAATAATTACCTATTCAGCAACAGATAATATTAATATACACAATGGAAGAAAAATAATTGAAGTAAACCCAGCAGACACAGAAAATGAAATTGAAATAAAACTACAAAATAATATAGAGAAAGGAACAGTAGGAATTTTTCAGAAGTACCAGACTCAGAATATCATAAAATACAATGTATATTAATTAAAATTTTTTCTCACTGTGAAAATATAAAATTTTTCAAATGTACAAAACGAGCTCAAGAAATTTCAACGGAGGAAGAATTACATAAACAAATTTCAATTTACCATTCAAAAGATTCATTACACAGTGGTATAAATGAAACGTTCAATTCACTAAAAGACAAAATCTATTTTCCAAAATTAAGGGAACATATTCAGTTAATAATAGCAAATTGCAGAAAGTGTAAAGAGATTAAGTATGATAGAAAACCGATTAAACCAAAATTTCAACTTACAGAAACACCAAATAGTAAAAATCAAATTATACACTTAGATATATTTCATATAAAACACAAGTCTTTTGTTACAATCATAGATAAACTTACAAAATTTGCAGTTGCTTATAACATTACGGATAGAAATTGGCGAACAAAGATGCAAATTATGATAGAACATTTTGCAAAATTTAATAAACCACAGAAAATAATAATGGATAATGAATTTAGATCAGAACATATAATACAGTTTTTAAACAAGGAAGATATTGAAATACATTATACAAACCAAATTCCCATACAGGAAATGCTGATATTGAAAGATTACATTCCACATTAATTGAAATAATAAGAGGAATAGATAATAATGAACTTTCCATTGAATCTAAAATTCAATTAGCAATAATAGCGTACAACAAACGTTATCATTCAACAATAAAATGTACACCGAATCATGCTAAAGATACAGAAGATGCAAATAAATTGAAAATGACTATTGAGGAATGTAAGAAAATGACTATAAACAAATAAATAATACAAGGGAAGAATACAAAGAACAAAGACAGGAAGGTCCAATTAAAAATTATAAAAGAGTCAGACATAAGGATGAGCCTTATTTTAGATATGCAGAGTTAGAAAACATTCATCCAAGTAACATTAAAAGACCGTTAAATCAGGAAATTAACAAACCTAATGAATAATAATAAAAAAAAATTTTTTTTTTTTGTTGATAGCAGATATGATAAAGATTATTTTTCTCTTTTACTTATTCCCAGATGTTAATCATGCTAGCCATCATTATAATCAGGCCTAATACAGTACAAGCAAGATTGCAAATGGAACCGATATTAGTTAGTGCAGGATATGCACCCATACAGATTCAGGAAACCGAAATAGTAAACGAAACAATAATTATACTACACATTATTAATATTGACCCACTTAATGATATTTTAAAACAAATAGAAACAAACATAAGAACAACCGAAATTGCATATAAAGAGGATTTATTAAGAGAAATTAAATTAATTAAGGCCAAGATTAAATCCATTACACCTTTTAGCAGAAATAAAAGGGGACTTATAAATATAGCAGGTACAGCATACAAATGGCTATTCGGACTGATGGACGATGAAGATAGGACAGATATCTTAAAACACCTTGATATAACCGACCAAAATAACCATAACATCATAAACAACATGAACCAACAAATAATCATAAATTCACATTTTAACGACACAATACATAGTTTAGCAGAAACGATTAAGCATGACCGAAGAATCATTAATGAAACACTGACAAATATAAATAACCAAAATAAAGAAATCATAATGAAAATCTTATATAATGATCAAATGCAGAAATTAAAAAATATCGAATACAAAGTAAATTATATTCAGGAGAATATTGCCTCTGCAAAGAATAATATAATTTTACCAGAAATTTTATCAGAAGAAGAAATAAACAAATTTGACATTGATTTTTATAAATTAAAATTAATTCGTATGGGTATTTTGAAATATAAAAATAATTGCATAATAATAGCAATAAAAATTCCAAAAAATTATATAAATGTAGATGTTAAGTTACTTATGCCAATGCCAAACACAGAGTATATCCAAATTGATCAAGAAAATTTATTAATTATAGAAGTTAACAATAAAATATTGGAATATAAACCAAATACAATTTTAAAGGAACTTAAATCAAGTAAAAGTTGCACTCTTACCAACAGCTGTAAATTTATATTTAATAATATCACTAGTATTGAAAAGATAGATGATGACACAATAATAATAAAAAATGCCAGAAAAGAAAAGTTATATCAAAATTGCGACAAAAGAAATATTACATTAAATGGAAATAATCTCATACAATTTGGAAATTGCAAAATACAAATTTTAAAAGAAACATTTTCCAATGAAAAAATAGAATTTTACGACAAATTTTTTTATCCCACAGAACTATTAAATCAAACTTACAAAAACACTATTAATTTTGATCATTAAACAATAAAAAATTTTGAAAATTTAAAAGAAATCTCAGAACTAAAATATGAAAGAAAAGTAACAAATGGCATTATATTAATACTTTTAATCATTTTTATGTTTTATTATTTATGTATACTTAAGATCCAAAAGGCAAAATATTAATATTAATTTGGAAAGAATTCAGGAGAATTCAGACTCTAAGAGGGGAGGAGTTATGCCATCAGCATCACTTCTCACAGCGTCAGCTGACACCATACCATTAGCTGCATTTCCAAGAACTACAGTCGACACTAAAGGCTTACAATCTTCCTTAATGTAAAAAAACTCTTGAGCCATAAGTATCATAAGAATAACGGACACTTATTGCTAACTCAAGAGCAGACCCAATATTGTAAACAATAATATTTGTCACAGCTACATAATATAAACAAGCATCGCAGCCTCCACTAGCTATCAAAGGCTATTTGACACTTTTTGGTCACAGCCCAGCTGCATAATATAAACACACTTTAGTAATAAGACGCAGCTCCAATATTGTAAACATAAACAATTATCGCAGCCTCCGCTGCCTAGCATAAGAGTATTTCACCATGATTGGAAACAAAAAGAAATATATAAAAAACCCCTTAGAATTGAATAAGTCGCTCAGTTGTATTCTATGCCTCAAATAAAGAACATGTATTAATCTAAAAAAGAAGTACATAATTCGCGCGCTCATAAGTGTGTAAATAAGAAGAGTATCACTTTTTGGCAGGGTTCAGGGGATCTCGTAGTCGAGCCGTCTCGACTAGAGCCTTCTTACTTGTTTTGTTGAATATTACTCACTCCAGCTTTTTTTTTTTTTTTTTTTTTTTTTTGAAGCTTAAAAGCTAAACATTTCTAATGCTGATATGAGTTTAACATTTTTCTTATTTTCAAATGAATGCTACTAGCTCAATTTTATTACATTTATTTAATTTGCAATTTTATAATGTCCCCATGCATAAGTATTTATATGATCACTCTTTATAAATCTTTTATCATCAGACGCATTTAAAGCTACTTTAGTAATTTTTTGGGTATACAATTTATGCAATTTAGATTTAAAAATGAACATGTCATGAGTTTTATAGGTTTTATTTTTCAATAAACAGTCTGAAAATGCTTGCATGCTTAAGTCTTTTAATATAGATCTTTTGACGCCCTTTGCCTTTTTCGCACAATAACCATCATCATTACGGAATGAGTACATTTTAGCACGTAAGCCTATAAACTCAACCATTATTTTTCCATTATTTTCATCCTTCATCATACCTAACACTTTCTTATTACATCTCTGTATTTTGTACTTTTCTGCTAACTCAGATGGATATTCAGATGTGTCGAACCTCATCTCTACATCATTACGAATGTCAGCATACAAATCGTTAACTCGAATGGTATATATGAATGAGTCAGTGTCCATATATTTAATGTCAGTTTATTTTTAAATTTCGGGAGCATATAATTATAGTGAAAATCGTACATTTTAAGTTTTGAGAGGTCTAGAACGCAGAGCCCTAAATATATGGGTTTATCATATAAATTATATAGTCGATTCATTTGAATTGCATACATATTCTCAGCAAACTGAGCGGAGCTATGGAAATTAGCTTTTGAGATTAATGCTCTGGCTCCGAGAGAATTACGATTGCTAGTCTCCCATGCGCATACTAACTTTATATCTCTCCTATTCTCTACATTCTCCATTGTTTTACCAAACACCGCATTGTTTAGCAATTTGAAAAAATCTTTCTCAAAGCTCGTTTTGGCTTGCGTCCTATGATAAGTATTTATGTCTATATATTTTTTTAGCCAAGGAGATTGCTTAAATCTTAAAATTCTATGAATCTTTCTTAGCTCTAGACCATTTCGAATGCATTGCTGTAGATTCCTATAGTGGATGGGGTACTTATATTTAATATTAGACATTGTAGATAGCTTCTGATTGCTGGGGCAAAACGGTAAATCGTTATGTAAATCATGTAATAGGTTGGGTAATTTAGATCTACCTCAAGAATATATCCATATTCAGATTCCTCGTTAGCCTCAAACACATTATATGTGTGAATCTCCTCATCATCCATCCAGTAGAAGTCTCCGTATGAGAGATATTGGGACATAGCCCACCCATACAAATTATTGGCATCTAAGTACCATAAATACTGAGAGGGGGCCGTCTCATCATACTCATTCATATACTTATGATTGGCTTTGGAATACCTTTGTGAGCACTGCACCAGACCCCCCACGAATACCCCTTTGAATAAATCTCTGCATATCAATGTCTGTGAATAGTTCCAATTGTATTTCTGTCGACTTTAGCATGGCAACCCATGATAAGCCTGGAGTTGTATAATAATGAGCTGGATCAAGCGAGTAAATATTCATACATATTGATCGAAAATTCTCGAAAACATCTGTCAGTAGAAGAACATCAGTTGTTAAATATAGTTGCATATAGTCTTTAAGTGTTTGACACCGAAAGACTTCCCAAACACTTTGTGCATGCTGATAATCTTCAGCTGAGCACTCACTATTCGAGAGTCTATTGAAAAACATTTCTCTTGGTGGCAATGAGTTTTCATGCAGACGGTCAAATGAGGTTATATATTCATATGGGAATACTCCTTTTCGCTGCATTAAATTTAACTGACGTTCATTGGGGAAGACGCGCTTAGTACTTAACAAATCTTTAATTTCCAAGTTTGAACTTAGAGTATCTAGACTGCAGGCATAAAGCGAAACGAATCTAAAAATCTCATTTCATTCTTGTTCGATTGACATATATGAATTTTGAGAGAGATATGTAAAGCTCCTTATTAGTGGGAGAACTTTGATTTCACCTGGAACTTTAGATAATTCTCGCACAAACAAGTGTGCATCATATCGTGAGAAATTATGAAAGAAAATTGGAATAAAAGTGGGATTTTGTATGAAGATTGCATGCACTGTGTGCTGCTCCTCTAAACGAACCTTTCACATGACAATGATCCCTAACTCTATCTTCTAATAAAGGTTTATTGCATATATGATAATTAACTGCATTTTGAAATATTTTCTCTTCTTCCTCACTCATTGCAAAGGGTCTAATGATGCTTAGATAATTTATATAAATATGTTTAACGTCAGCTATTAGACTTTTTATGAAATGTTTACCCACATCTTTTGCTGTATGCATTGCAAACCTATCTAGACTTGAGTCGAATGAGCATTTAACATAATAGGCATAGGCTATAGGAATATGTTCATGCACGCTAACTACATTCTCGCTTACACATTCATTTATAGGCTGCAGACTGCATTCAAAGTCTGCATACACCACAAATGGTACTGCCATACCTTTAAGAAAGTTCTTAAATTTAAGAGGCTCCGTATTTCAGCGGGGAGCACTGATACCATTTTACTGCAGTCTGAGGGGTGTGTGCTCCCATCCTTTGTATAGTTAAGGCAAGTGTTACAAAGTTTAACTTTGATGCGTTGTGATGTAAGCTGCGCTCGCACAAGTCTGTTGAAAGTAAAAAACAAAATGTATTCTATCTTCAAAAAAACAATTTTTTTTTAGACATGTACACAAACCTTGATAGGTTCTTTATCCAAATATAGTGTGAAGTATTTACTCCTCCCAACAGCAATAGATTGATGTGTATTCTCTCTTCTTAGAAGTTAAGAAAAGGGTCCAATGATCACCTTCATTTCTTCGTTATAACCAAACACGTTTTTTTTTTTGAGCTTATTATCATTGCCTGCTCTGTAAAGACTTCCACTAATGACTCGCTAATGTAACCACCACCATTGCTGTTTGGTGTGATTTAATCATTATTACAACCCTCATCATCCTTCGTCTTCATATATTCCCCGAAGAGTTTCAAGTTTATTTTTACTGGGGTTGCGCCTCAAGACATCTCTCCAAAATTCGTACTAATGAACGTCCTGCTTCTTCGAGAAACTCCTGAGGCAATTCAATCGTTTCATTGTTGGGGGAGTTATTAGCACCATCAAAACGATATGTACAAATGCGGGTTTTGAAAGCCACTCGAAGTCCACTTTACACGCCCATCCAACGGCTTTAACGCGTTATTCTTGTGCTGATTTGTTCGAATGTGATGAGACCATCGATTTTTATCCACACTCAAGTTACACACAGCACAATATTTCACCATCTTGAGTAACACTACACTCCAATTCAATGCTCTGCGCTACATTGTGGGTGCTGTATTTAAATCATTTTCTGCTCAACTTCTATTTTTATGTTACTTATCAGTGTAAGTATATATATCATTATATATATATATATATATATATATATATAGTATATATATATATATATGCATGTATATACAAGCTTTCTGTTTTTTTACTGACCTTGAGTTAAACCATTCTATACCCCGTATTTAATCAGTGTACGTATATATATATATATATATATATATATATGCATGTATATACACATGCTAATCACCCACAAGAAAATGTTCCCACGATCCATATGCTTATGCCAAGATCTGCACTCTTTGAGAACGCCTTCATACCCCCTTATCAAGCTTTCTGTTTTTTTACTGACCTTGAGTTTAAACCATTCTATACCCCGTATTAATTCATTTTCTGCTCAACTTCTATTTTTTATGTTACTTATCAGTGTAAGTATATATATATGCATGTATATACACATGCTAATCACCCACAAAAAAATGTTTCCCCTGTTTTTACTGAACTTGAGTTAAACCATTCTATACCCCTCCACCCCTTATCAATCTTTCTGTATTGACCTTGAGATCTACACCGGAAGTGACCTTGAACATTTCTTATCTACATCGGAAATGTATGCCAGAAACAACATGCCCATTTCTTATCTATACCGGAAGTTTATGTTGCTCGATATTTTCTGAGAAAACTATTATATCATTATTGATGGAAAATGCGGTTTTCTCAATATCTGTGCTTTTCATTAAAATTTGATGAAAACCAGATTCTAAATCAATAGTTAAAAAGAACTTGGCTTTACTAGGTTAGATAATATTACCGATGGATCTGGCATCGGATATCTATCTGGAATTGTATTATTATTTAGTTTTTTGTAATCAATAACTAATCTGTGCTTTCGTGTTCCATCTTCATTAAAGCCCTTTTTTCCTACAACCCATACTGGAGAGTTATAAGGACTTTTGCTTGGCCTTATTATGTTCTCGTCTAACATCCTATTTATTTCCTTATTAACAAAATTGTTGACTGAATATGGATAAGGATTTACTGTAAATTGGAGTGTCGTTTATTGTTCTGATTTCACCTCTAATATCTTTTCTAAAAAGAAGAGATATTTGTATTTGAGAGTGTTGATTTTTATTTCTTGAATGATTTGTTCTTCAAGGGTTGTGAGATTGGCATTTCATCAATGGAATGATTAACTTTTAAATGATTTACTTCGCATATACTGACAATTTTCGTTGTCTGCTCTTTTTAGCTTTCTTCTTTTTTATATGCTGGTTTTATTAGATTTTCGTTAATCGCTTTATTTTTTATATTTGGGTAATCAGAGTCACTTGATGACGCTGATTGTATGTCAGATACATTGAATAATGTATTTGATTTAAAAGTTTCATTTTTTAGATAAGGAGTGATGAAATACTCCTTATCTGGATTTTCATTTATCAAATTAATCGTTTCTGTTTTATTATTATAATGCAGTTACCTTTTGATAGGTCAATTATTGCATTAATAGTTTTTAGTAAATTATAACCGATTAACAAATCTTCTTCTAGATTATCGATTTCATAAAATCTATAACGTTTACCGAAAATATTTATATTATGAGAATGTGTTATGATACTGTACCTATTGACAGTTTTTACTCTGTTTTTTTAATAACTAATTCTTCTGGGTTATCGTATATTGCCTTTTTTAATATAACAAGCTGTAGCGCCTGTGTCTATTAATACCTTTAGGTTTTTGTTTATTTTTTTATCTATTCTGTAGATGAATGGGAGCTCTCCCTTGCTCCTCTAAAAAATGGTCCTCCTGAATGTTATTTACACGCATAACCTTTTTTGGTTGATGAGTTGTTTGAGAAGAGAATACTCTTTCGTTTGCCTGTTCTAAAATTGGATTCTGTTGGAAAGATGGGTTTTGTATTTGAACGGACTCTATCTACATCCATTGGTTCTTGGGGGGTTGGGGGGTTAGATTGAATTTGATTTTGGGAGTTCTGATTGAAACGTAGATGATTGTCATATTTTTATTGGATTGATTGATTTATTATATTTTGGTTGTTCGTTTTGTTTGCATTGAGCTGTTGTATAATAACGGAGTGATTATAAGCGAAATTAGCTCTTTGATAATTTGCTTCTAGCTCTTGGGCTTACCCAAGGCGTTGGGAAGGTTTTCTGGTTTTAAGAGAAAACAAAATATTTGATAAAGATCCGTTAAGGCCTGTGATGAAAACTCGCAAAGCGTTTTCTCTGTTTTTATTATTTAATTCGGTAATTACATTGGCTTGTCGCCATATGTCATAATAGTTTTGTTTATCAGCTGGGTTAATTTTTTATTAACAGGTTAAATATTCGAGAACCGATAAGTTGCCCTGTCGTAAGACACTTATTCTTGTTCTAAAATATGCATCGGACGCCTGTCACTAAATGCAAAATCTAATCTGGCAAGTATTGCCTCAAAGTTAAGTACGGTTACCGTGATTAGTTAGGATATCATTTGCCCTACCTGTGACTTTGTTTCTAAGTATTGTTAAGGCACCTACATATTTCTACTGCCCTCTTTATAACATCGCATCCACCGCAAGCTGCTTCACGCCAGCTTACATATGCGTTTTGTTTCCTGAAAACTCAGGTAAGGATTTAACTATATCGAATGATTCGTCGCAACGAATTGTATCATGATGACTGTTGCTTTAAATTCTTGTTCGTTGTTGGAAGACAATGTTACTGAGCTTTTAATTCTGTAATTTGTTCTTGAAGCACTCTGGTTTAATTTGCAATTAATTGAGCTATTATTTCTGCTGTAAGATTGTTAGCCATTTTTGAATTATTTGTATTTGCTTTTAAATTTGAAAATTTTTCAATTAACTCGTCCAGGTTTAGTACAATTATTAAACACAAAAAATTTTTTAAATTTAGCTTAATGAGTAATTATAAAGATTATAAAGATTCCAATCGCTCACGTATTGGTACTTCTTTCTTTGGGTAGGGTGGATCGGTCGTCCTTCCTTCCTTCCTTCCTCTTTATTGTCTTGTCACTGGTTTTGGGTTGCGACCTTTTGGTTCGGTCACACAGCACGATCTTTTCGTCTTAAGCTGCCTTTTGTTTTAGGCAGGCACAAACTTTTGTCGTTTTTAGATTCAGTTTTTGTTTTAAAGTTCATGTGACTTTTTTAGCGTTGTTGTGATTTTAATTTAAATTTTGGGTTGAAGCACAGGTGTTTCTTTTTTATTTGAAACTTTTTAATGCACTTTTTTGTTGAGTTCTAGACTTGATGTTTCTTTTTGAGTTTAATTTTTTTGACACTTTTTATTTCACTTTTAGTTCGGCGGCGTACGATTACATAAAAAGATGTAGTTTCTTTTATGTGTTTTTTATTCAACGTAGGCCCCACTTGGGCGCCAATTAATCAACTTGCCTTTGCAAGTTAATAAAAAAATTATTTTATTATAGTGAACGTTGTGTTCTTTTATTAAACTCAAATTCGAACTAAAGTACAAAAATGATCTTATGCTGCAAGTCAGCTAATGTTTATGTTAAAGCTTCCCTCATAAAGCTCAAAGCTCAAAAGCTCGAAAGCTCACAAGAGTGGCTTACGTGATTCTATATCGGAATTGTGAAATTATATTGTTTATATTAAAAGCTTGGTTGCTAACTCAAAGAGCCCTTGGAAACTGCGCAGAGATTCTATGTTTATGTTGAGGCCAAAACTGCTGACTCTGTGGGAATAGGAATTTTATGTTTCAGCCGAGTGGCGTGATACTATAGGTTGTTTGGTGATTGGGGAGACTGAGTTATGCTATTAAAGTTGTTTACATTTATCATAAGAGTCGCTTGAGTAGC
>JAUESR010000177.1:0-45288 GCA_030914345.1 Drosophila koepferae | reverse complement strand
CAGGATCTAAAGTTAAAAGCACTTGTAACAAATGAAATCATTCATCTTACTTTTCGCATTCATTTGCACTCACATCTACACACTCACGCAGACACAAATACACACAGGCGTACATGTGCTAGACTCCGTCGCCCACATTAATGTGGGTATTTGAAATTCGCCTGGTCAGCCAATAGCATTAAGTAGTTGAGTTTTGGGCGTTTCTTTGCACAGGTAACACCCGTCTTTCATTTACTGTTTATTTATAGAGTGGGGAAAGCCCAAATGATTCTAATCACATACTATAAACTATAAGCTTATATGAGCTTCAAGCTTTGCTTAAGTGTTTACTCATACTGTTTAAGTTGTCACAACTTCATGTTGTTCTATTTGAATGGAACTGTAAATCTGTTTTGGGTTTTTCAAATGTAATTGAGTGAATGAAGGATTCACAGATGATATTGGAGATATTGCATAATTATATGTATATAAAGAGTTAACAGTTAACATTAAACATTTCATTTAATTGCATTTTAAACTATGAATTCAGCCTTTAAAAATGTTGGCAAACGAAAAGTGATTTAATTGAAGAAACGGCTCAGTTATGGTTTGTTATGTAAAATTATATATATATACTACCTTAGATTTTTTTTGGTAATGTCAATGTATTAGTAAAGCAAATACTAATTAGACATATACATATAATTCCTTCTGTTTGCACAAAACTGTTGAGGTTTTTTCCCATTTTCATTAAATAATTAATATGAATTGCTATTTCCGCTCTCCAAACGTTTCAAGTTTTACAAAATACCAGAACTGGCTTTATACATTCTGGATTCTACACTCGAAATAAACTAATGAGTACATATGTACTTGCATATGATATATGATAAAGTGCGTGCACTCGAGCGAGAACATTTAACTATCATATAGTATTAATATTTAAAGAGAATCGAAAATAAATACGTCTTGTGGACATATATTTATGTTTGTACAAATACTTATAAATAAAGAAGTAAAGATGGAAAAAAGTTAACTTCAGATTTTCGTTCAAATGGAGTTGTCTGCTGCAGCTGCCGCAAGCACTTTCGAGTGGATGTGGCTATTTAAACCGGCCAAGAACTGTCAGAGTGAAGTAGACAAGAAATCAACTCACAATACAACTAAAAAGTGCATAGATAGGCAAAAGCAATTATAAAAGAGGCAGAAACTTCACACTTAGCATGCATCTTATGCGAATTGAGTTATACGCTATTCACTTGTACAGCTAATCAGTTAATAATACTCTCTCTCACTCTCCCTCGCTCTCTCTCGCTCTACCTCTCTCTCTCTCGCTCGCTCTCTCTCTCTCTTTCACTCTACCTCTCTCATCATCTTTTTTTCTCTACCTTATCGTTGTCTCTCAGAGGCTTCGTTGACAGCGTATAAGTAGAATCAGGTTGATCTTTAGAAGGCACATTCAGTGCGATTGAGCAGGCAGCGAGAGGAACACGTCGAATCGCAATATTTAGTTCTTCTTATTGATTAATCGGATTTCTATTAAAATTGAAATTTACAGTTTTAAAATTTCAAAATGAAAATCCTGCTGGCTCTGATGCTGCTGCTGCTGAGGTTATTTGACTGCGGTGCGCAAGGTGAGCAAAGGCAGTGGTTGCGGAGACAGTCATTGGGTAAAGTCCCAGAATTGAAACACAATAACATCAAGAATAACAGGAAAAAAATAAAAAAAAATAAATAAAAAACAATAATAACTCAACTTGTTATCAGCTGTGAACTCGACCCAGTGAAATCTGTGAAGCTACTATTAAAATTTTAAAATTTTACATAGTTTTTTTATATTATTATTTATTTATTTCTTTATTCATTCATATTTCATTTTGTGCTTAATTTATATTTAATTGTTATATTTAATTATTACCATATCTCTATAGAAACCTTCGGATATTGTACAACGCCCATTGACCAAAGTGGTACGTGTATCAATCTCAGGGATTGCACCTATCTCTTCGAATTGGTCCAAAAGAGGACTTTGTCTTCGTCCGAACGCAGCCTCCTCCAAAATAGCCAATGCGGCTATCGAAATGGTCAGGTGTTGGTGAGTATGCATCAATAAATAAATTAATAAATACAGATATACTAAAAATACCCGCAAAGTGAGTCAAAATAAATGATCAATCGAATAAATGATAAAATAGGGAATTTACGTACACAATAAATAAGGTAAAATCTCGCTTAGGTGAGTAAAAACCCTGATTTGGCAAAAGAGAGAGGCCTTGGTTGTTCCATTTGATATAAATAATTAATTGATAAGGGAATAATTATCTGGCGAGTCAGAAGTACTGTACATTACAGATACGTTTAAAATCGCTTACAGATTTGCTGTGCCAACACCCGCCGACTTAGTCAGCATCCCATATGGGGCCAACCACAATCCCAGCCCCAACCGCAACCAACCTCACCCACCAGGCGGTCTGGGTTACTGCCCCAGGTTCCGAATTGTGGCGACAACTTTGCCGATCGGGTTGTGGGAGGTGTGAATACTGCCATGAGCGAATACACCTGGTTGGCTCTCATCGAGTATACAAAATGTAAGTGGAACGCCTTCCTGCTGGAGCTGTACTAATGAATTTGCTTTCGCAGCGAATAATGATATAGGACACCACTGTGGGGGTTCGCTTATTAACAACCGTTATGTGTTAACGGCGGCACATTGCGTTTCCGCAATACCCAGCGATTGGCAGCTGACGGGCGTTCCGTCTAGGCGACTGGGACACCACATCCAATCCAGACTGTGTCAGAGGACGAAATGGCAGAATGGAGTGCAATGACCCCTATGTGGATGTGTCTGTATCAGAGAGAATACCACATCCTCAGTACCCCGGAAATACGCGCGATCAGTTGCATGATATTGCGTTGCTGCGTTTGAGTCGGGAAGTTGCCTTCACGAATTTCATATCGCCTGTTTGTCTGCCGGTACTGCCAGAGCAACGGAATACCATTTTCCTGGGACGTAAAATGTTTGTCGCTGGCTGGGGTCGCACCGAGACGAATAGTACATCGAATATCAAGCTTAAGGCTGAACTGCAACCTGTCCCCACTGAGGACTGCCAACGCCGCTATCAGACCCAACGACGTACTTTGACACCGAACCAAATTTGCGCCGGCGGAGTGGAGGGCATTGATTCTTGTCGAGGTGACTCCGGCGGACCATTGGGTAATATTTATGAATATCAATATCAAGACGATCTTTCACTGTTTGCCTATTTTAGTCATGGAGGAGTCCAGTAACGGTTACAGCAATTTTTATCTTACTGGCGTTGTCTCCTATGGACCGACACCGTGTGGGCTTGCCGGCTGGCCAGGGGTATACACGCTTGTGTCTGCTTACATTGATTGGATTGAGGCCACGATAAGAGCATAGAATTGTAAATCAATGAACATTGAGATATTTGAGGTTTGACATTAATTATTAATAAACGATTCGCATATATTATACGGGAAACCCAGCGCCCTGGTTTTTAATAATAAAACAAAACAAAACAGCAAATATTTTTTGGATAAATTATATGAAACAATCTTGATTGACCTTATTTATATTTCACCTGCAAGAATTATTTGGCATAATTATGTCCTTAATAAGCCTAAATAACCATACCCCTAACTAATTTGTAATTTCTAAATCGCCAAGGATATAACCACTAACCACATACCATATAGCTAGTATTATAACTAAAGAATTGGACAATTATCATAAGAGCACTCGTTATCGATAATTGTAGCAGCTATTCACATACGTACATATGTCTCTCATTTTTGCGTTAGCATGCGATGAATGCATTGCATTAAATGGATTTATCGATTAAGTACCGATATTTTTATGAATAATACTATAAGGTTACTTTCTTGCGTTAAACAAATAAAATGTTGAAAAACGTATGGAAAACACAATTACATCTGCTTCAGAGTGTTAACTGCTTGAGGGAACAAGTGCGGGTAAGCTGAATAATGACGTATAGAGTAATGCACATTGAAATAAATGTATATACCAACATATCCTATAGACCACGTTCGTCTTGAAGCGCAAATATGAACCTCTGTTACACAAGAAGAACGAAAAGCCCCGTCGCCTACGCGCTAAACACTTTCATCTATGAGCTAGTAGAAGATACACACGCGTAAAGAAGCGCCCCCAATATGGAAGTAGTACTAAAAACCTTCGTCGAGGGTGTTGGCGACAAGGGCGATGTGGTCTCCATGAAGCCACACTTCGTATACAAAAGTTACTGTTGCCCGGTTTGGCAACCTACAAACTCCTGAAAATATGCCAATATTCGAAGACGGAGGCGGGAAAAGTCGGCTGGTGCAGCACAGCTCAGCATATGCCACAACGCACAGTCACATGCTGGAGACTATTGTGCTAGCCGTTGTCATGAACAAGGATGAACCCTGGGTGCTACCTAGAGCCATGGCACATTAAAGCTTTCCTTCGCAAGGCGGGCTTTCACTGTAAGGAGGAATGCATAAAGCTGCCTACAGAGCGTATTGAAAGGGCCCGGATCTAAAAAGGAGAATAAGGAATTCAGTTGCACCATAACAATTAACAAACTGGACAGGCCACGCTCAAATGTCGCATTCATCACTGGAGCCACCGATCCCAGCGAACGTTGCCCTATGTCCTCGAGCACTGGAAGCTGCCAGCAGAACCACTGCTCGAGACAAGTCAACTTAAGGTGCCAGCAAGCACTGTCCGAAAACCTATTGTTGAATGAATATGCTATATTATAAAGTCTTATTTTCTTATCGTAAAAATCTTTATTTTAAATCAACTTTCAACCACACGAAAAGTGGATTTTATAATTATATATATAGGAAGAAAATAAGAAGAAAAATTTGAGCTTATTTCTAGTGATATATCTCTGTGAATGAAGTATGTATTCAAAACTGAACGATTTGCTGATAGCAATTGATAATCAATATTAATATCTACTGCTATATTTAGGTGCCTATTTTGCTCTTCAAGCTTGCTTAGTGCACAGCCTTTAGCTCAACATCGAAGATGAGCGTTGAGTTTGGGGAATAGTGGGCGGATGGCCACGTGCGCCATATGCCATGTGCCCGGACAGGTAATTCGACGTTTGCCACCCCACCTTCATTCAATAACGCCCACATCCCAGCCTTTAATCACTTCCCCAGCGCCCAAAGCGAACTTAAATCCATTACCTTTTTGCATGCTGTCGAATGTCTTATTATTAGATTTAAGGCGTCCAACATAGTAAACAGAAACGCGTTTGCCCTGCTTGGCCTCTGGCCCGTTGCCTGTCTGTAAGTCCTGGACTTTAACGCCACCCGCTAAGTGCGCTCACCTCAGCAGTAGTAGTTTGTTTACCCCTCCTTTGCCTTCACCTGCTGGTTTCTTCACCTCGGATGCAAGCTACCACTTTAGTTCCTTTTTTGCCTTCTTTCTTCTGTGGTTGCCTTTTGCTGCTTCTCTTGCTTTTTGGCTTCACCATTTTGTTCCTTAGCAGGCTTTTTGGCAGTTTCATTTATTTTTGCCTTTTTTGGCCTTGGGGCTGAGCTGTCTTCCTCCTCATCCTCTTCGCCAGAGTCATCCTCGCCATCTTCAGAGTCATCCTCTTCCGTCGTCCCTCATCACCGGATTCTTCGTCTTCGAGGAAGATGAATACTCAGCAGCAAGCTTGCTATCATCATCATCGTCGTCCTCATCGTCCTCGTCTTCCTCCTCGGTGGCATCTTCATCAGATTGAACATCATCGGCTGCCCGCCTTTAGCCTTTTGGTCCTTCTTTAAAGCATTAACTACTTTCTCATATTCCTCTTCGTCTTCGAATTCTTCGTCCGATTCATCGGTATCATGCAAGTAGCCAATTAATGATACCACGGCATTTCCTAAATTTTACAATATAAATGTATAGAAATATATATAGGTACATATATAATTATGTATTTTATATAAAGCCTCACCAGTTGTCTGAAACATGATCTTGTCGCCCTTGCAGAAGTTCAAGTCGAGGGTCATTTGGGGCAATTTTTAGTTAAAGTTGCAACAATAAACTTGGTTTTGTCTGCGGTAATGTAAAGCTTAGCGGTGTCGCCCTCATCCAGTGCTACGCCCGAAATATGGAACGATTTTACAATGGTTTGTGTGTACTTCCGGTTGGGCTTCATGCTTAATCCTGAGCAACAAAGGAAGCAAGCACAGATTATAGAAAAAATAGCAATATATGATAAAGTCCACGCTGCGACGGTCGCAAGCACGTGGTAAAAGCATATCCACTTGCTGTCAGAACGTACGCAGTTACACAAGCTATGAATGGACTAACTCATCTAAAATTTTAAACTACTTAATATACAATAAAAACTTACCCCAAAACATCGACATGTTGCAAATTATATTATTTAACGCAGAGAAAAATAAAAAATGAAACGTGCGCGATACGATAGAACGTGCGCGAAACAAATGACTGACGCCGGCAATTTGAAAGTGCTGGAAAAGATGTAATGGAATTTCGGCGCCAACGATTAATCCATATCGATATAAGAAACGGCACTCACACACATTTCGGAACGTGCAACACTGCGAGCTCACGTCTCGCTGTGATTGACAAAAAAAAATGGTGTTTATGTATTTGTGACGAAAAGTCGTATATCTGAAGTTCCGCAGCCCCGCCCTTTCAGTGCAGTTTTATCTGAACATTTTCGTTGTCACTTAAAAGTGATGACAATTAAAGTAACATGACCGAAAAGATTACGCTCGCTGATGCCCTGTCTAATGTAGAAGTACTAGACGAAATACCCCCTGCCCGATGAGCACCATGTATTGAGGCCCAGCCCTGTTCCATTATTTACAAAGCAAATTTTGATACCAATTTCGAGGATCGCAATGGCTTCGTTACGGGCATTGCCAAGTATATCGAAGAAGCGACTACGCACGCAAATTTGGTAAGTTTTTAAAAAGAATTTGGAAAACAATCGTTTAAAAACTATTAAATTAATGTAATTTACATTCGATTCAGAATGTTTTACTGGAATGAGGGTCAAAAACATGCTGTTATGCTGTATACCTGGCGCTGCTGCTCTCGGGCAATACCGCAACCAAAATCAAACGAGCAGCCAAATCGTGTGGAAATCTATGAAAAAACTGTGGGAAGTTCTGGCGCCGGAAGTGAATAAATTGCTAAACTTTATGTATTTTCAACGCAAGGCTATCGAAGCATTCTCTGGAGAAATAAAACGTTTATGTCATGCTGAAAAACGCAAGGACTTCGTGTCAGAGGCATATCTCCTTACCCTCGGAAAATTCATTAACATGTTTGCCGTGCTAGACGAACTTAAAAATATGAAGTCAAGCGTAAAGAACGACTATGCGACATATAGACGCGCTGCACAGTTCCTTAAGGTGATGTCTGATTCACATACGCTTCAAGAATCACAGAATCTTCCATGTTTTGGCCACCCAAAACAAAATACGTGACACTGTCAAGGATACGCTGGAAAAGATCGTTGGCTATGAGGATCTGCTATCTGACGTTGTCAACATCTGCGTGCATATGTTTGAAACGAAAATGTATTTGACGCCAGAAGAGAAACACATGCTGGTGAAAGTCATGGGTTTTGGTTTATTTTTGATGGATAGTGACGCGTGCAATATCAACAAGCTAGATCAGAAAAAGAAAATACGTCTGGATCGCATTGATCGCATCTTCAAGAATCTAGAGGTGGTGCCACTCTTTGGAGATATGCAAATTGCTCCATTTAACTATATAAAGCGCAGCAAACACTTTGATTCTAGCAAATGGCCGTTATCTAGCTCCAATGCTATCAGCCCGCAGGCAGATTTGATGGTACATTTACCCCAGATACGCGAGGACCATGTAAAATACATATCCGAGCTGGCACGCTACACCAATGAGGTGACCACCACCGTCAAAGAAAATCCAACCGATTCTGAGAATCGTATTACCGCAGATTTGGCTTTGCGCGGTCTGCAGCTACTATCCGAGTGGACCAGCGTCGTCACTGAGCTCTAACTCATGGAAGCTGTTGCATCCCAACCGATCATCATCAGAACAAAGATTGTCCCGTGGAGGCGGAAGAATATGAGCGTGCCACACGCTACAATTATTCATCTGAAGAGAAATTTGCACTGATCGAAGTGATTGCCATGATCAAAGGACTGCAGGTTCTAATGGCACGCATTGAAACAGTACTATGCGAGGCAATCAGACGTAATATCTACGCCGAACTGCAGGACTTCGTGCAACTAACGCTACGTGAACCTCTTCGCAGGCGGTCAAAAACAAAAAGGATTTGATCCGAAGCATTATTATGTCGGTACGTGAGACCTCCGCCGATTGGCAGAAGGGTTACGAGCCCACAGATGATCCAGTATCTAAGGGCAAGAAGGATCCCGATGGTGGCTTTCGCATACATGTGCCCCGCCTGAATGTGGGACCCTCCTCCACGCAGTTGTACATGGTGGCGCACTATGCTGGAGTCCCTGATTGCTGACAAAAGCGGTGGAAAACGTACTCTACGCAAAGATATCGATGGCAACTAATTTAATGCAGATAGATACATTTCACAAGACTTCGTTTTATTGGAGTTACTTGCTAAATCTGAGCGATACGTTGCAGAAGTGCTGCGACCTATCCCAGCTATGGTATCGCGAATTTTACTTGGAAATGACAATGGGCCGTAAAGTAAACAAGTGCATGGTGCGGCAATCAGCATAATGAAGAATGCAAGGATTTAATCACAATGGAGAAACGTATACAGTTTCCTATTGAAATGTCCATGCCATGGATATTAACCGATCACAGACTGCAAAACCAAGGAACCATCGATGATGGAGTAGGTTTCTATTCATTGAACTATATAGTATTATTAAGATTCTGTATATGCTTTAGTTTGTGCTGTATCCGTTGGACTTGTATAACGATTCAGCACATTATGCTCTGACCGTCTTCCGTAAGCAATTCCTCTATGATGAGGTGGAGGCTGAAGTCAACTTGTGCTTTGATCAGTTTGTATATAAGCTAAGCGAACAAATATTTTCCCACTACAAACAACTGGCTGGCAGGTGACTTAAATATATTTCGATTGCATTCACCATCAAAGCAATATTTTTACCTCTGTATTAATATTTCGTTCTTAGCATTTTCTTAGATAAGCGTTTTCGGCTAGAGTGCGAAGTTTCTAGGCTTCAATTTCCATTCATATCCACGCAACAACCGTTATGAAACGCTACTGAAGCAACGGCATGTGGCAACTCTTAGGTAAATAAAACAGCATTGCCCCCAAACAGCATTAAACCCCCTTTGCTGCTCATCAGGTCGTTCCATTGATCTCAACAAACTAATTACACAACGTATCAATGCAAATATGCACAAGAGTATTGAATTGGCAATCAGTCGCTTTGAGGGAAATGACATAACTGGCCATTGTGGTGAGTAAAATCTGAAAGATGAACCACAAGAAAAGCAATGAAAAATTCAAATTGTAATTTTGCAATGTTATTATTAAAGGAACTTGAAGGGCTTCTGGAAGCCAACCGCATTTGTCACAAAATGCTTAGCAAATATTTGGCTTTAGACAACTTTGAAGGCATGGTCAAGGAGGCAAATCATAATGTTCTGGCTCCGTATGGTCGCATCACTTTACATGTTTTTGTGGAGTTGAATTATGATTTTCTGGTTAATTACTGTTACAATGCAGCTACAAATCGGTAAGTTCAGCGCAACTGTATTCTAGCAGTTAAATAGAAACTCTTTTATTTCGCGTGCAGGCTTTATTATTCGCACCAAGGTCAATTTGTCATCCTCGCAAGTCATACAGCGCGAGAAGCCGCCCCAGATGTCGCATTATTATCTATGGGGCTCAAAACAGCTGAATGCTGCATATACGACACAGTACGGACAGTATACGGGGTTTGTGGGCTCACCTCATTTCCATGCTATGTGTCGTCTGTTGGGTTACCAGGGAATCGCAGTAGTTATGGATATTATTCTAAGGACATTGTCAAGCCACTGATACAAGGCTCCTTGCTTCAGTTCACGAAAACTCTAATGATTGCCATGCCCAAATCTTGCAAATTGCCACGTTGCGATACGGTTCGCCCGGTGTGCTCAGCTATTATCAGGCACACTCTCACTGACATTGTGCAATATCCAGATACCAAAACTGAATTATTTCAATCGTTTAGAGAGTTTGGCAACTGCATAATCTGTTTGCCTTTTGATCGAGCAAGCGCTGTCGCAAGAAGAGGTGTGCGATCTGCTCCATGCAGCACTCTTCAAAACATCTTCCCGCGTCCCTTTTGCAAAGGTGTGTTTTAGTCTGACAATTCGATAGAAATTATAGATTTACAACATATTCATAACATACTTTTGCAGAGAACGAAAAGCCAGAGGCTAAGCAAAAACGCCTAGAAGCTCAGTTTTGCCAATTTGCAAATTGTGTCCAATGTGGAGAAAATTGGTACTTGCCAAAGTAAGTAGCTGGAAGGATAGATAAATGAATCCTTATTCCGATTGTTATAAGCTTTGATCATCCTAATATTTTTTTTTTTTAACCCACAGCAAGCAATGATAGCACGTGAAGGAGATCTGTTGACACGCGAGCGCCTTTGCTGCGGCCTAAGCATATTTGAGGTAATTTTAAACCGAGTAAAAAGTTATTTAGATGATCCCGTCTGGTGTGGGCCCACCACCTGCAAATGGCATCATTCATGTTGACGAATGCTCTGAGTTTCATCGTCTCTGGTCCGCACTGCAGTTTGTCTATTGTATACCAGTGCGCGGCAACCGAGTACACCATTGAAGAGCTGTTCGGCGAGGGTCTGAACTGGGCTGGTTGCGTCATGATCGTATTGCTTGGACAGCAGCGACGATTTGAAGCGTTGGACTTTGTGTATCACATATTGCGCGTGCAACGTGTCGATGGCAAGGACGAGGATGTTAAGGGCATTGTAAGTGGGCTTACCCCTAAACTGAATTTCATTTTAAACTATTATTCCTAATGCAGCAATTGAAGCGTATGGTGGATCGCATAAGACGCTTTCAAGTATTAAACTCACAAATCTTTTCAATATTAAACAAATATTGAAAGGAGGTGATTGTGAAGGCTCAAATGTTGAGCATGTGCGTTGCTTTCCGCCGCCACAGCATCCATCAGTCATATCCTCATCGTCACACTATCAGGATCCACAAAAGCTGCGCCAGAGTATGAACAATTAAGCAAACTGCAGTATATATAAGCTTATCGTAGACACCTAACACAAAATTTATTTGATCAGAATACGGCAACTAGCTACTCACACACAATATTTTCTGGCAATATAGATAGTATTTATGCCAACCTCTGCATACATTCGATTTATTATAATTGTTTATTATTATTATTATGCAATTTTCCTCCTAATTGCTTTTTACATGATTTATTGAATTAGGCAACTATATGCTTTATGGATTTACCGTATTACCGTTTTAAAAAAAAAAAAATAATTAAATGTGCGAAAAAAAACTCTATGGCTCGACTATTGGGCAGTAAATTAAATTGGCTTTAAACTTGAAAAAAAAAAATATAAATAATAAGAAAAACGAAAATCGAGAGAATATTAATAAAAATACATCAGACAGACAACTAGCCAGCGCGCATATAAATTATTAATATATTCACTTACATATTTACACATACAAACTTAATACAATGAACTTTAATCGAATAAAATTTGCATACGCATTTCTAATAAACTTTATAAACAACTGTGTTTTGCGAACAAATTGGGAAGAAAAACAAAAAAAAAAGTTGTATACCATGAAATTGAAAATGGGAAATCGGGTTTTTTTAACGTATAAGACAGAAGAAGGGGTGGCAGACCTCATAAAGTATTTATATTATTAATAAGGGCACTGAGCTGATACGATTTAGCATTGTCTGTCTTTCTGTATGTCCCTATGTGTGAACGTGTCGATCTCAAAAACTATAAGAGCTAACTATTCTCGATAATCAGTTCGTAAATATTAGTTCTTCGAAGCGTTCAGGCGATGTCGTACTTGAGCAGTCTCGACCAGAGCTTTCTTACGTGTTATAGTAGGAGTTCAACATAACTTAGACGTAGAACATAAACGCTGTAGAGTTCCGAATATAGATTCCTTAACAAAATCGTACTTTAGCAAAACATAAAAACATTTTAATAATACACCAAAATTTAACTTGAAGCAACAAAAAAGAAGTAACAACGTTGCAGTTGAGCGCTTTCGACTAGAGTTCTCATTTTAGCGAATGATGGTTTGATGGACGGATGCACAGAGAGATAGACACTTCGTCAATGAGTATAAAATACATTATACATTTTATTTGGAATAGATTAAATACTTTAGTATTATTATTTTATTTACTGACAATTCTTGGAATGACTGAGGAATACAGCTCACATATATTGACCTAATAGCCAGAGGCGGTCGGTGTGACCCCATTTTTAACCAGAGTACTTTTAGGATGGACATGCAACACGGTAAAGTTGTCCGCATAGTTGCGAGGCAACTCGAATTTAGCACTGTCGGCACCCAAGTAACAGGCGCCATAAGCGCTGCTTTTGGTGATACGCACCAGTTTGAGATTGTAATCGATGCTCATTTTCGAGATTTCTTTAATGAAAGCCTCCTGCAATAAATTCCAGCTGCTCCATACCGATCCAACGCAAACAATATTAAGCTCACCGAACTTGACCAGGTCCTTGTGCACCTTGGGCAGCACCGCCTTGATCATGCACGCCAAATGGACAGCAGCCTCATGGAACAGGGACAAAGCCAGTTTGTCGCCGGCTTCGGCATTCCTCGCCAGCTTTCTCACATAGATTGGCAAAGAAGGGCTTATCAAATTTGGCATAACAATATGGATAGCATATCGTAGCGTGTCTCTATACTAAAGGGTTTCACGAATAAGAGCCCAGGTCTGATCAATGGGAAAAGGCGACTTGACCAGGTTATCCATATGATCAAAGACCACTTTAGTTGCGCGATAGGATATAAACCAGGCTGGAAAACAAAACCAATTACTCATTTCAAATTATATTGCCATCGAACGATATCAGCTAATATTTATCACTGATTTATCAATAAGATAGATTAATGAAACTGATAATGATTCCTGATTAATGGACAAAAGTTTGTCACTCACCGCTACCCTCGTCCCCCAGAAAATGTCCCCAACCACCACAATTTGCCGTGCTACCATCTGGATTACGCAGCAAGCAATTGGAGCCGGTTCCCGAAATGAGGACAATCCCACCAATAGAGGAAGCCGTGAACATACTGCCCATTGTGTCGCTCGAGACGGTATAGCTCTCGGAAAGATTGGGATATTTACGTCGCAATTCCAGCTCCAGCTCGCGATTGGTAGCTTCCTGTTGTGTACAAACCGATAAAGTTACATGCTTCAAATTTTCTTTTCTTCCAAGTTACCTGTTCGCACCCGCTAAGGCTGAGACCCAAGCTCGCCAATGGCGTATCTTTTGGTATGTTAGCTTCATCTTTGCAACGTTCCACCATATCAGCAATGCGACGGGCACATGTCGGTATTCCGATGCCCCAATGATTTGTGCCGAGACCACTCGTCGTGCCCACCGAAACACCGCTTGCATCACAGATGACCAAGTGGGAGTGCGTCGCTCCTCTGCAATATGCAAACAAATTTATTTACATATATGTATATTTTTTCTGTATAACCGTTTGGTGCGTATTGTTCGACTATTAAGATCTATTTAATAATGCTTATATCAATAGTTATTCAATCAAGGCAATTGAGTTAATTGAATCAATAATGTTCTATATTTGACGAAGTTTATTCAATTAATTAATTTTCTGAAAGTATATTTTTACTACTGTAACAAGCCTTATATGTACATTTTTGATGCAGTTGTCGTTGTGAATAATATACATACATATGTACATACATACATACATATGTACATATGTATATACATACATACATGAATATTATTCAGATTATGATCATGACATACAACATGCCAAATCAATCCATATGTCCATACATACATATATTTGAAATACATTTTTTTCACATAATATAAAATATTAGAAACAAGTAAGAAAGCTGTAGTCGAGACTGCTCGACTACGAAATCCCCTGAGCCCTTCTTCGAACGAATAATATTCCAAGAATTATTCGATTCGTTTCTGCACGCATAAGAAACTGTACATGCAAAACCACGCGCACACATACATATACGCTGATCTACGCTTGTAGGCATGTCATCTATGTGTGTATGCATGTGTAAGCATTGCAAGTGTCTTGCTGTCTCGCTGCTTTGCTGCTGCGCCGCATGGGTTTTGTTGAGAAAACTTTGATGATTAATAATTCTGTTTCTAGATGGACAATCGTATTGATATCTTCAGATTATGATTATGATATTCATATCTATATCCTAAACCAAACTGCATGTCTCTAGTATTTGAAATGCATTTTCACATTTGGGGGTGGTGGGGCGAAGTGGGGACCGCCATCCAAAATCTGACAAAAACCGAAATTGTATTAAATTAGTATCTATATATATGCAGAAGACTTGGAGACTCTAATGCTAAAGATGAATTAGCTAGAATTTTATAACTAGTTCCCGATAAATCGTTTATCGATAACTTTGCAAATATACAAGTTATCTGAAACAAACTTGTACTGCGCGCGCAATATACGGACCTAACACAAAAAGAATGAACTCTCTAGCTTTGTATCTTCGGAAATCGACGCGTTCAAACATACGGACAGACGGACATGGCTATATCAACTTCTCTCGTCACCCTGATCAAGAATATATATACTTTATGGGGTCTGCCACGCCTCCTTCTGCCTGTTACATATATTTAACAAAACCATTATACCCCATTTCCCATTTTCAATGGGCTCAGGGTATAAAAATGTATGTTTCGTATTCAAGCTTAGCATTTATGACGTCAAAATTCTCTAACATACTGGCAGCACTAAACCAAATGGTGCTGCCACATCAGCGTACACAATATTCACATTACACAATAAAAACCTTTTTAATTGCTAATTGGATACATATATGTCGAGACATCGAAAAGTGCTCGCTAATTAAAAAGAGTTAAAAAAAAAAATTGCATAAAAACATAATTTTAATTGATATGAAACTTTTGATAAATGTACGGAAACTACTGTCGCTCAATTGCCGGCACACCATGAAGCAGCGGCTAATGACAACAACAATAAAGGAAGCCGAACGTGATCAACCGGCAATAACCAGTGCACAGCTGGACGAGTTGGAGCAGAATGTGCTGATGCGACATCACAAGAACAATGTGCCACGCATTCGGCAGCTTGTGGAAGCGCTGCAGCTAAACAGGGGGCACTCAGAGGACACACGCCAACAACTGGCTGCTGAGCTCCAACAACTACCAAACGCAACTCATCCCCGCCTGCTCACATACAAAAATCAGCCGATGGAGCTGGCTAAGTATGAGCATCGGTTACAGCATGAGGGAGCCAAAGAGTTCTCAGAACTGGCGCGTTCATTTAACTTGTATCGCATGGAGCATCTGGGGAACTATACGGGACACAAGAGCTACTACCTAATGGGTCAGCTGGCCATGCTGGAGCAAGCCATCATACAGTATGCGCTGAAATCGCTCACTCGAAACGGCTTTAAGGTTATCTCCGTGCCTGACATATTGCCACGAGAAATTATCGAGGGCTGTGGCATGCGCACCGAAGGCGAACGCACACAGGTCTACAAGTTGGACACGGGGGAATGCCTATCGGGGACATCTGAAATGGCACTAGCTGGTTACTTTGCGAATAGACAGCTGTCGGAACGGGAGCTGCCGTTAAAAGTAGCTGCCGTCAGTCGTTGCTATCGAGCCGAGACCTCAGGACTACAGGAGGAGAAGGGCATCTACCGGGTGCATCAGTTTACCAAGGTAGAAATGTTTGCCATTACAACGCCCCAAAAATCTGAGCCTACGTTAGAGGAGTTTAAGAACATTGAAATCGATTTGTTCCAAAAATTAGGGATTAACTTTCGACTGCTTGACATGCCGCCCTGTGAGCTGGGTACGCCGGCATATCAGAAATATGATATAGAAGGGTGGATGCCGGGTCGCCAGATATGGGGTGAAATATCGAGCTGCAGCAACTGCACAGACTACCAGGCCAAGCGCCTGAATATCATGTATAGGCGAGATAGAGATGGAGCTGTTGTATATGCTCACACTCTCAATGGTACCGCAACGGCTATTCCACGACTACTGATCGCTCTGATAGAGTCATATCAGAACGATGATCACATACAGATACCAGAGGTTTAGTGCCCTTCATGAATGTACGGTGCACAATAACAAAGAATAAAAAGATACCCGAGATAAAGCTGGTAAAATATATCAAAACTTAACCTCTGCATTTAAAATTATGTGATGAATAAAGAATATTGAGAGACTACGATTACATTCGCCAAAATGAAACACAATCGCAATTTATATAGTACATACAAAACATATACACATTGTATTGTGAGTAATTTGTTTCCATTAACTGAATTTGTATATTTAAGAGTAGTTTTTATGATTTTTATCTTACGCAAATATTTATGCAAAAGTATAGGTATATATATAATCAATATGGGCGCTTGATTTAATAGATCCCCTCTGATAAGTATTTGTCGCGCGCAACAATGACAAAAGCAATAATCTAGCTCATTGTTAAACAATTGCGCATTGCACAAATAGATGAATACAATTGCAACTATCAACGACCTTACTTACCCTTCAATGCCGCCAAAATATCTCATTTTAATTGCTTGAGCTTTAGTTTGAAGCCGTGTAACGGGGCACTAGTATAAATCCTGCAATTAAACAACAAACATTATGGTAAACGCATTCCAAGCAGTTGAATTTACTATCATGACAATCTTATCGAGATTTAAACCACTCTGGTATTAGAATTTGCTAATCTAAGCACAAAAATAAAAACGAAAATCGAGTTAGGTGCATGTGCTTGAAGAATGGAGAATTGTTTTACCAATTCCGATTGGAAGCTCAAATAACAATTATTGCAGCTACAGCACAAAGCAGTTCAGCGGGTGAGAGTCAGAGCGTACAAAAAAAAAAAAAAAAAAAAAAAAAAAAACAAAAACAAATACAAGAAACCCGTTTTCAAAATAAATTCCAGTCACTTTTTAGCATTTTGTAATCGTAGTCAGTTTTCTGTCTCATTTAAAAAGAAATTAAACAATTAACTGCTCTCATCTCCCACCGATCCTTACACAACAGCCGTTAATATTTCCTATTTGCACACTCATTGATATGTACTATACACAAATATCGTAAATTTATGTTAGAAACAACTTTTTGTAAGAATTCGCGTATTAAATCTGTTTTATTCTTACACGCCAATGGAGCTGTTGATATGGATCCACGTCCAAACACTTTGAAACCCAAACACCTAATATTGTTTTGGGACACTTGTTTTGTTATTTGAAGATTGGCGTCCGCCACACCAAACAGATGTTTTAACAGCAACAGTGCTCGAAAACGCCATGCTCACGCTTGTGTGAGTCTTTTACCAGTGCACTATGCTAAAAGTAGCAGAATAAAATTTAATCTCTGTTGGGCAGGCCTACCTTTAGTATTATTATTAAAAAAATCTAATTTGTTCCATTAAAAATAAAATAAATAAATGCAAAAGAAAAGAAAAATTAATAAGATGGGAAACTTATATTTAAAAAAAAATGTTTAATACGAATCTTTCCTTTTATTATTCATAGGAAACACTTAATAATACAACACTAAATAATACAAAATCGAACTCTATTTTTGCTCTTGTCCTTGTCGTTATCCTTGATTGTAATATTTGTCATAGGACTTGGTGGGATCGTATGGCTCCCATCGGCTAGCAGGGAAGATGTGCTTGTTGCGTTCATACCACGAACGCAATAGTACTTTGCCTGCATGTGATTCTTCCTTCTCAACGGAGGCGTCGCTAATCATACGAACATCATCGTGCACATCGAACTGGAAGAGTGGGCCGGATTTACCGCGAGCCTTGGTTACAATGAAGTCATAAAAAGAGTAGTGATGGGGCAATATTAAATCTTCCTTCACATACATCAGCTGATCGGCCATTACAGTCTTCAGCTCGATGAACTCTTTACGCAACAGCTCCAGGCATTTCTGAAGGAACTGATATATGGAATTGCCCTTTTTCATCAACACATTTCGCCTGTGCCCAGAGCCATCCCAGTAGCTAAACGTAATGGAGATGTCTTCGTCTTTGAGTTCCGCTTGCTGCATGACCCATTCCTGTCGTAATTGCTCGCGCAAACGATTCTCCTGTTCCTCACGCTCGCGGTCTGGCAGAAAGGAGGTGTCCACATCAGGATTCTTAAAGATTTTCTTTTTTTTAATGGGCACATGTTCATTTGGCTTTTCGGTCCACTTGCTTGGCTTGGGCCGGACGAACTTCTCTTCCGTCACCCCATCGCTTTCGTCTATTTCCTCCTCTTCGTCATCTAAACTAAAGGATAACGCTTGTATCTGACGCTTCTGTTTGTTCTTTTCTCTTGTATTGCTTCCAAGGCACGCTGTTTCTCTCGATCTTTTTCATCCTTCTTTTGCGCGAGTTTCTTTTCTCTTTCTCGCACAATGTCTTCTTGCTTCGCCTTCATCTCATCTAAAGTGACCAGTCCAATGGTCGACGACTTGAGCTGTTGTTCTACGGCATCGTAGTGCGTTGCAAATTTGTTCTCAATCTTGTCCAGCTTCAGTTCCTCCTCGATTTTCTTTTTCCGGAACTCGATCTCTTGCTGCTGAATCTCGCGTTTTTTTCATTAGTTGAGCAGCGCGCCAGCCTCGCTGGCGGCACCCTTGTAGTGTGCCATTAGTCAGTTTTAACACTCCTTTATTAAAAAAAGAAATAATACGATATAAATTTGTTATAACGAAATCTGTTCTGCTTCTTCTTTCTCAAATTGTTGTGCCAGCTGTTATTTAAGAGTGGTTCAATATTTATTCATATGTCGGAACTAGTTAGTTCATATATAAAATAAAGTGTCATATCGGCTAGCTTTTGAGCGTAGAAATGCGTAATTTGTTAAAATTTGGATATGTGAGAGCTTTAAGGCCCTTTCAAAGTCCTTTGAGCTTTTACAAGCTGGTTAACATAAATACACTTCACAGATGCCGTTGACTGTTTTAGTTACAGCGGAACTTTCAAGCCTATTGGACGCGCTCGGCAAAAAAATCAGTGCAAACAGCTGATTGGTTCATTGGATATTTTTTAAAACCGAATTCTTTGATAAAAGTCGCTGGAAATGAATTGTAAAGTAATAAGAACCAAATTATCAAATTGTATGCGGTTACATTATGTAAATACCAAAGGCGTGTCTAAGCTGTGGAAATGTGAGGTTGCGTTTTTTCTCTGTTTGTGAATGAGTGGATATGTGCACATACATATGTACATGTGTGCGTGTTGTAAATGAAGAAGTGCTCTGCGTTGGGCAAGGACATTACGGACAAAGAGTAACACCAGTAAGTGACACGTGGTGGGCGGGGCAAAGCGGGTGGTGGGGGGCAGAGTGTCGGGAGGAAACGGAAATTACCAAATTGAAATGGCATTTAAGATGAGCAAACCATTAAAGAAATTTCACTTACAGCTTCTTTAGTCCATCGAATTTTCTTTGCGTCTTTGCGTCATTGCTAGCGAGTAATCTAATGTGGTTACTGTTTTAGAAACGTTGATAATATTCATGAGTCTGAGTCATAAATTCCCGTTCGAAGTCTGGCTAATGGATGGGCCAGGCTTGGTTCTGGTGGGGTGGAGGTGCAGGTGCCACGTCAAATGCCACTAAAATCATTAACTGTTGCAACATATTAAATTCATTGCCCAGACTCAAGTCGTTATTCAGGCAGCATACATTGCCATAAACACTATTCGATAGTCAGCCAACCAATACTCGAGAGCGTGACATGAGGTCCTGTGCGTGCTGCAGCTAATTGCCTGTGTGTGGGAACATGCGAAAAACTATGAAAATAACGTAAGAGCTGCCATCGTGAGAAGTAATTAATAGCGACAATAATTTTATAGAGCATCAATTAATTTATCGAAGTATTATATTTATAATACTTATATCTCGAAGTATATCCGATCTCTTCAGATGGGAGATGCTTACCATTATGTATATATTTTCAGCTTAGAGAGCTGGCAAAGTTTTAGCCAGGTTAAATCAAATTAAACAAGTGTAACAATTAGCTTCAAACCAACAAAAATTAAACTTTCTAACCTATGCATACAAACAATAAAATAAGTATATGGAGAATATTAATTGACAAATGTGGTATACCCTCTGCTGGAACATAACTAAAATCAACTTGAAAGTTTCTCCTGGGTACTGGATGAAGTTAATTTCATAGAGTTATTGCCTTAACTTGGATTTCAGCTTACCGGTGGAGCTTCACATTCTCTTCTATTTTCTTTGTCTCTCTATCAAAATGTATACATGTATTGCTTCCTTTGCAATTCACGTTCACAGCCCTGCGAAAAGTTGCATATTGGCTTTCTTGACGACAAATTTGCCAAACGATTAAAACACAGCTCAATTTTATTTGTAAACTTTTACAAACAGCTTCAACTTTTCGCTCACAATGTATGAGTGAGCATTTATGTTTGACAGATTTCTTAGTCATAGGTTCATAAATTTCTTAACAGCATCTTGGAAAAGGAAGAGTACATACTTTTGCCGCCCAATCGACCTCAATCAACCATAAATTGAGACCCTCTCCCCCCCAAGCCTTGATTAAATACTGCAATTAGGAAGGGCGTTAGAACTGAAATTTCGTAGCTCATTTAATAAATGAAGCCTAAGGAGCCAAGTCATGTAATTAATACTTACAGTATCATGAAATTAATACTTAATTTACATGTCAAATAATTAAAATATTTTATGAAATAATATTG
Source organism: Drosophila koepferae (assembly GCA_030914345.1). NCBI lineage: Eukaryota > Metazoa > Arthropoda > Insecta > Diptera > Drosophilidae > Drosophila > Drosophila koepferae. Next base: position 24,308 of record JAUESR010000177.1, on the reverse strand, counting down.
GCTCTCTTCAATACGAAAGTATCTACTGATTTTTATCACTATTATGCGTGGTGGAATTATAATATGAAAGATTTTGCAATATCTATAAATTTCAAATATTGTTTTATAAAACTTCTGATATCCCAAATCATGCAAAATCTCATTCGATGTATTTTATGGAAACTGTATTATTAGGAACTAAAAGAAATATGTTCGTATTACTTAGATTTGTATTTGTATTGTATTTTCATATATATTATTTCTTTTATCTTTTCAATTGCAAACTTTCAAGAAAGTATAATATTGGCAGTAGAAAATTTATTTGCCTAACACTTTCTTGGAGGACTATAATGACTTATTCAGCATCCCGTGATGACAGTATCGTATATATTATATCCACACAGTTTTTCATTTGCGTCCACTTTTGTTAACGATTTTATTCAGATATGTGAACTATTCAATTTTTTATTGCGCAAGTAAACTTTTTGAATTTTGTGATTGAAGAATAAATCGGAGACATTCTCCACTTCTATCTGAGTTTTTTGTGTTCTCATTAAATAATGTGATTTGAGCTCATAATTTGTCAATAGAAGGAAAAAATATAAACCATTTTCCAACTTATTTTTTGCGCATTTCTATTTTTGCAGAAATTACATACATTCTAATCAATTTGCCGTCTGTATATATAAATTCGCTCGGAAACTCACATATGCACAGTCAGTTCTGTATACTCCCGGTTACATTCTACACAGGATTTATGCAGACTTTTCATAAAGCTGACAGCACGACATAAGATTAATTTGTTGTTATTCCCCAATGTCTAAATTGGCAAACAGCGCTAGCTGAACAGCTGCTTTTTCATATAACTTAAGCGTTTATTTATGGGTCACAATTACGATGAGAAAACTATACAAAATGAGCAGCTTCCAATATTCATTTTTATACCCTGAAAATGGGAATTCAAAGTATAATGATTTTGTGAAAATGTATGTAACAGGCAGAAGGAGGCGTGGCAGACCCCACCCCGTCCGTATGAACGCCGAGATTTCCGAAACTACAAAAGCTGGAGACCGTAAATTCCACATGAATACTCGTATGTTAGTTACGCAGTACGATTGTATTTTGTTTTTTTTTTTTTTTTTTTTTTTTTTTTCGATAACTCATTCCATTTTCAAATTATCGAAAAGAAATCGAACAAAAACGATATGGTTAACATAATTTAAAAAGCAACAGCTGCCACGGACGGACTTATTTTTTTGTGCTGATCAAGAATATACATATGTATATACTTTGTGGGGTCTCCGACGTCTCCTTCTAATAGTACGCCAATCCACTGTATATATTTTGCGAAGAATAATATAACATAATATAGACTTATCGAACCACTTCTTAATACGAGCTCCACTAGAGAGTTCATTTTTTTGTGTTTGTGTATAACACGCGCAGTACAAGTTTGTTTCAGAAATTCGATAACTTGTATATTTCCAGAGTTATCGATAAGCGAATTTATCGAGAATCAGTTATAAAATTATATTTAATCTTCTGCATATATGTATGTATATAGATACTAATTTTATACAATTTCGGTTTTGTCAGATTTTGGATTCCGGTCCCCAATTCGCCCCCACACCCCTGAAATATGTAAAAAATGCATTTCAAATACTATTCGTTCGAAGAAGGGCTCAGGGGATTCCATAGTTGAGCAGTCTCGACTAGAGCTTTCTTACTTGTTATACTAAAACTATTTTATTTTTACGTTAACGTCCTAGTTTTATTTATAGACTTTAGACAAGCAAATGAAGTGTCAAAAATATGTCCCCAATTTCTGCTCTATAATTTCGTGTGCGAATTATAGGCGTGTATCAGTGTATATGTATCTACAATATGTGTGTCCTTGAACTATAAGCCAAGCGTTTGTGGAAATATATGTATGTGTAGGTGGTTTTAAAATAGCTTAATAAGCGACGTCAAACGCTGTTTGCATTTTCGCAGCGCAGCGCAGCAAAACAAAACAAACACACGTATACTTGTGTGCGTGCGTGTATATATGTGTGTATATGATTGAGTATACATGCATGTATTTGTGCTCTGCTGATGACTATATGAATGATACTCGAATAACCAACCAGCCAAATAGTTGAGTGGGTCTCTTTCTTTTTCCCACTGTGTGCTGCATCCAAATGACAGGCGCCTGACAACAAGCATGCCCTGCTCTTCTGAACCTTTGGCCGTACCTTTAGGCATGCACTCCTTTGCAGTAATAATATTTGCTCCATCATTGACGCGTAGTTCAATGCACCGAGCTATATCGATCTATTCGATTGCAGACTGCATCTCAATTATATACCTTGAACACATTGGAAATAGGAAATCAGGGTATAATGGTGTTGTTAAACAGGCAGGAGGAGGCGTGACAATTATATCTCATTCATCTTTAGAGCTAAAGTCTCCAAGTCTGTCCGTTTGTCCGTCCGTATGGACGTCGAGATTTCGAAAACTACAAAGCTAGAGAGCTCAAACCTTATATAAATACTCGTATGTTAGTTACGCGGTAAGAAAATTCTTGTACTTTTTTTTCCTTTTTTTTAGCATGACTTCTACACCGTTTTAGCTAGAGAAATTTGTATATTTAAACAGATATTATGGATACCATTTTGGATGCCACGCCCCTTCGCCACCAATTTAAAAAAAACGCATTTAAAATGCTAGAGACTTGTAATTTGAATGCTATGCTATGTATAATATATAATATATTTCATGAAGATCGTCCATATAGAAATGGAGTTGTAAGCGTCCAAAGTTCAGCCCAACCCATCCCCAAGCCACGGCAGTAACTTCGGGGTTAGCAAAGGGTGCGCTCATACGTTCATAAAGAAGAAGAGTATTAGTTTTTTTTTTTTCTTAGGTTTCAGGGTATCTCATAGTCGCGCTGTCTCGACTACGGCCTTCTTACTTGTTATATATATCGACTTTGATTTGTTTTGCTGTTTCCGTTTGCCAAGGGCATCTTGAGGTAATTTTCGGCTGCTACACACATCATTTTCTTATATTCATAAATATTTATGTATGTGTATATTCCAGCTATATTGTCTAAGTTCTTCCACTTGTAACATACATAAATCGGATACCATGTACGCAGCTCTTTATTATTTGCTTTGCTTTGCCCTATTCTCCGTTAAATTATATTTGATGTCAACTAAACATGCCCAGTTGACTGAGAATTGTTGATTGATTGATCTGTCACTGTCTCTTTTCTTCATGGGCACAGTATTGTTGAATTATTTCCTTGCTTTAAACCAGTAATTAATGAAGGGGTATGCTATATTAGATTTCTAAAGATATTACCGTCTAAGAACCTTTCATCATCTGCTTGCAGGATAGTAGTAAGTAAATAATTCTGTCTCTACTTTCTCTACATTTGTTTATAAAGTCAGGCAACTTGGATTCACATCGATATGTTTGGTAAAGTAATAAAGCTTTGCAGTAGCACTTATTAGCTGGCCTTAACGTATCATTAACATATTTACTATCTATAGTATAGATGAAATCTATAGTCATAAACTTTTTGTCTAAAAACCATTAATACGCGCGGCTTGTAGCTCGTTTAATTGGTGTATTGCGTGCTTTTAGGCGCTCTTCCTACAACTACACCCTTAACATCGCAATTTATCTATTATTCTTAGTTAAGGCTAGTATATATATTTAATTGATTTGTGTGACGAGATATGTGGCTGAACTTCATGACTTGACCATCTTAGACCAAAAGCTAGGACTCGAAATACAGTATCCAAGATCATCAAGTATCCCGCTGTACAGTTGTCAAAGATTCTTGTTGCATGTTTGTTCGTTTTTATAGATATCGCTCTCACACGATTGTTGCTCCATTTCATAGAGAGAATGAATATGTGTATGTATATGTTGGATGCTTGTGTATGCTTGTTTTCCTGCTGCATGCAATGGGGCATGAAATTTCTGTAACCTTTGTTTATGGGCCTTGCTTAGTTGAATAACTGACTGCCTGCCCTTGTCAAAAATATCGTTGTATATATATATATATATATATATAAGCGAGCGTTGATGTGTTGGCTCTCTCAATTGTCTTTTTCCCGAAAGCTATTTGGCATTTGCCAAATGGCCAAGGCTGGCAGTCAACCAGTCAGCCAAAAACAAAACGACCAACTAGCGAAATAAACTTTAACATACATACATAGCTGGCGACTGCGAGTGTTTGTGTCTGTGTGTGTGTACTTGGGTGTTTGTGGACTATATACCAGTCAATGGCGACATAGAATTTCCAACGCGACGCGGACTGAATGTTGCTAAGAAAACAAAGCTTGGCAGCTTAAACTTTAAATGTTGCCAGCCAGACCTAGAAAAATCTCAAAATAGGTATGTACTTTAGGTATACTTTAGACGCATATAACTCCATTCCAAAATGGATGGATAATCTTCATGAAATAGAATATATTAATATATTTTAGAATTAATAGCATCGTACTGTGAATGAAATCTCAAGCTATTATATCTTCGGAAATCGATGCGTTCAAGCATACGGACGGACGGACAGACGGACCTTTTCTCGTCACCCTGATCAAGAATATACACTTTATGGGGTCTGCCACGCCTCCTTCTGCCTGTTACATACTTTTAACAAAACCATTTTACCCTGATTTCCCATTTTAAAAAGAAGTTATGGCAGCAAGAGACGCAACGAGATAGCAAGCCGCCTGCAATGCTTACACACATACAGGCGTACAAGCGTAGATCAGCGTGTGTGTGTGATCGTGTTTTTGCATGCATAGTTTCTTACGCGTGGAGAATCGAAATGAAGCATTCTTGGAATATGATTCGTTCGAAGAAGGGCTCTGGGGATTTCGTAGTCGAGCAGTCTCGACTACAGCTTTCTTACTTGTTGATCTTGGGTTATCAACCCGAGTATACATTCCAAATTGCAACTCTGTAGCTCATTAACTAGTATGATTACTGGCATACGGACGCAAGAATTTTCCGATTTGCTATCGGAAAAATTTTTACACTTATAATTTGAGAGCATATGTTTTATATTCCAAATTTCAAGTCTCTAGCTCTAATAGCGCCGAAAAATATTGCGTTCATACGGACAGACAGACATACGGACGGACGGACATACGGACGGACAGCAAGACGGATATTGCACAAACCCAATAGACTCTTTTTTCCTTCGGGAACAGAGTCCAACAACACAGTTTTAAAGAAACTAACGGTACAACAAGAATTAAGCGAACTTGCGGGCTCTGAAATATCCTTAATAAAAACACGTAGCATTTATGGTTGACTGCGTTCTGGCAAATTTTTCCAAACAACGATTTGGCATTGAATTTTTGTGCGTGTCCATTTTTATGCTGAGGCCCTGCGCTTTCTCTCCTTCTGTTATTCCTCTTTTCTCCACAAATTTTTGTTTAATTGTGACATTCTTTCGTTCGCTGTTTCAAAACATTTTCACAGATACATTATACACTAGCTTCCCATTTCTTTTGCGAACCCTCTGTCTTTTTGCCAATAGTTCTTATGCTGTCAGTTCAAATCCCTTTTTAAATTGGACTATGTTTTGGGGTTTCTTAGAGTTGAGTTGAACAAGCTGTCAGATAAATTGAATAACTTTTTCTGTTAACCAGATTCTTTCTGTGTATCCCACACGGAACAGCAGGTCTTATTATCATACTTAAATTAAGTTAGATTTTGTGCTGAGTCAAGGTTTACGTTTCTAATGGTGATAACTATACCGACAAAGTGTTCAAGGTCAATCCACATTTGGTTAAAGCAAAAGGTCTACTGCCTTTTACGCCAAATTCATTAGTTTTCAATTTTTAGCCAATATTAAGTTAACTGTTTCGGCCTTGGTGTGCAGAGCTTAAGTGCTTTGTGGTTTGTTGTTCAAATCAGCAGCAAAAGCTTATCTTTTATCAAGCAAACTGTCACTCAAGCCAGTCAAACACACACAGAGTTCGGAATGCAGGACATGAATGTGAGGGTGCCTGAAAAGGGAATGTTAACGCCACGGCGTATCTTTCCAATTTGAGTATAAGTTTGATGTAGCTAACATTTGAAATACAAGTAACAATGACAGACAATTCGTAATTGATCTACGGAGCAGGGTCAGATGCAGCATTAGTTGAGTCCTGAGAGTTAATCCGTCATGAGGAGAGGAAGCTTACAGCTGATATACATCCTGTCAACTGTTTAAGTAAGATGACTATGCTGTCTCACCAACCAAGTAAAACTGCTTATTTTAAAATGCGTAAAATCGAAAATTGCAACAAACTTAACGGCAATAACCCCCGCAATAAGCAATTATAAATAAAACAATATAAACAATATAATAAACGCACATTAAATCTGATAGAGCCCTTCAGAGAAAGAAGGGTATAGAAGGTTGAGTGTAAGATGTGTATTACATGTGCTTGTATTTGCATGTGAGAGTGTATGTGTACGTGTGTCAAGCAGACAACGAATTATTTCCGTAGCTAGCACATCAATAAGCTATGGGGAGTTTATGTGACAAAGGCAAGTGTACATTCATAATATATAGGTATGTATGTATATAATGAATACGTATTTATAAATATAATGTTACGCCAGACAAGCGCACAAAGCATAGGGTACAAATAATAAAAAGAAAGTGTAGCACTAGAGACGAAAATAACAGGAACATGAACGGGACCACAAAGCACGCACAGGAAACCAGTTAAAGGCAAAGTAAGATAACAACTACCAGCAGCAACAACAACCACAACGACGCTTCGCGCATACAAATGTCAGTCGTGGCCAACGGTGACTGCGGTGCCGGCAGTTATAGAAAGTAGAGAGCATTATGCTTGCAACTTCAACACGCTGCAAAACTGCTGTATTAGCGCGTTGCGTCCATTGACATTCCAATTTAAATACAGCGAAACGGCAGCAGAGACAACAACAGCGGAATCCGCTACTTACTCACACCATGGAGGACATTAGCGGAGCAACTTCGGCAACAAAAAAGAGTACCCTGTCAGTGGATCGTGCCGCATTTCTCCTGCTGCGCGTAAAAAAGGCGTTCAAGAAGAAGAGGCAGCAACGAAAGGACCGTCAGTAAGTTAAAACCGCGTCGTTTACCACGCTCTTCATCACAGTCCATCTTCCCACGCACTCTTTATATTTTATGTTGAAGCTTTCGAATTGGGTTTTCATTTTCTATTTTGCCTATATTGCATTTTCCGTTGCCCCTTTTTTCTTTGAGTTTCAGCTTTTTATACCCTGAGCTCATTGAAAATGGGAAATCAGGGGTGTCTTAGACTCGTATATTACATCCGGAGTACGAGCTTGTTTCAGTAATTTAATAACTTGTATATTTCCAAAGTTTTCGATAAAACACTTTATTTGGAATCAGCTATAAAATTATATCTCGTTCATCTTTAGAGTTAGAGTCTCCAAGTCTTCTGCATATATATAGATACTAATTTATTACAATTTCGGTTTTTGTCAGATTTTGTATTTTCTAAATGAGTTGATAGCACACAGCTGTTAAAAGCCTATGAAGAGGGTGCGGAGGTTTGAAGAAGACGGAATGGTTTTATATCTCAGACAGATTTTTACATTTGGTATGCATGTAAACGTTTCACATGATCATTGAATATTGGCGGATGTGGATGGCGGAAAAAATGTGATTTGACTAACGCCCCTAAGTAATTGCATTTTCTTGTTGCAGCTTTAATTGCATTGAGTTCATTAGTATTTCCTTCTGTCTTTCTCACTTCTCTCTCTCTCTTTGTCTCCCTCTTTCTCTCTCGATATAATAATATACATATCTCTCTCTCTCTCTCTCTCTCTCGTTATCTTTGCAGGGGACAGCAGAGCGGCGCATGCACGGTCTTGGGTGGCAACAGACAAACAGTCGCGCAGCGGTAGCCGCAAGTTTCCGCCGCCATTGTTACGGTCACGCACTCTGCCTGCCATAATTGTACCAGGAATTCCCGTTGTCTCGCTGCACACAGATAAACCACCATTTCAATTGGGTGTGTAATCAATGTATAAGTGAAAGAGATATATACACATATAGCACATTAACACATCATTGACGGTCTTGAATGAATATATGTTTTCAAGGCTAGTTAACAAGTGAAGTTATCAAGAACGTTATAGTGTCAGAAACATCCAACTACAAAATACCCACTCATGTTTTAGTACATATCTTCAAATATCACATGTCAACATTTATTTACTATCAAAATACATATCGAGCAACCGCAAAGATTTTTCACTGAACAATTCAAATCAAACAACTGGTAGATACATATATACTGATTCGATGAAAGTTTATGTATACATACATATAAGACAGTTATGCATAGATATGGTTAAGGTTACATATACGTCTAAGGCTGAGCATTGAGGACAATCCATAATACGACCAATATATAAAATGAGATGCCTCCAGTTGTAATAAATATGCCGAAAATGTGAGCTGAAAAGTATGCTATGGATTTTTATATATTAGATATTGTCTTTTAAGGACGCACGACACGAAGACACGCTGCATGCATGCCTACTAATTGTTTTCATTTATTTCATTTCATTTATTTTATTTCTCCTTTTCAATTTTCATTAAATAATATATGAGCGCAATGAAATATACACACAGCTCATATATAATGCCACAGTTCTAAATGATAAGTATTATATTTCCAAATGTTGATCAACAGATTGTAAAAGCCACAGTGATAGCGCTGGTGGTCATCGTTGGTCTGTGCTCACACGCGGTGCGGGTGGTGGGGCCAGTGGAGCTGCTACCGGTGGTGGCAGCCATAACAACAACAATGCCACATTTCAACAATAACAATAACAACACGCTAATGGTAAAGTCACTGAATTTACCAAAGATGATTGCAGTCAGATCTATCGCCGGAAATCGTCGGGCAGTTCGCCACATGCTCAAGCCGCACATGCGGCTATACAACAGCATGTGCACAGCAATATTTGCACCTCTATCAGCAGCATATTCCCGATAGTTCGACTTATCACTTATCCGATGATTTGAATGCCATGCTGATGGTTCGCTTCTGGCTTAGGGTAGTTAGAACTAAATTAAATACAAAGTCATTTTTATAAGCTACAGAATCATCGTAGTATAGGATCGTTATCTACCTAGTGGTTGAAAAGGTGTATTGAAGAGATCCATTCTTATCTGGACTGAGTCCGGTATTCAGCTACTGTACAAGTCACTCAATTATTTTTATACCCTGAACCCATTGAAAATGGAAATTCAGGGTATAATGGCTATGCGAAATGTATGTAACAAGCAGAGGAAACGTCGCAGACCCTATAAGTATATATATTCTTGGTCAGCGCGAAAAAGTAAGTCTATATAGCCCTGTCCGTCTGTCGAACTACATGAGCTAGAAAGCTGAAACTTTACATGAATACTCGTATGTTAGATACGCAGTAAGAGTTTATTTTGGTTGTTTGATAACTTTGTATATTTAGATAGATATTGTGGACACAAAAATTCTGTAGTTTTCAGATTTAGGATGTCACGCTCCCTTCGCCCCAAATTTGAGAAATCGCATTTCGCGCTTAGCAGTGCGCGTGCTTAAGCGTGCGTAAAGAAGAAGAATATTCTATGCAGGGTTCAGGGGATCTCGCAGTCGAGCCGTCTCGACTAAAGCCTTCTTACTTGTTTCCCGGTGTACCTACGTGACACATGAACTTTAGCTGTGTGCTGTAATCACTTCAGTTGACTATTTAACACAGGATACCCTCACCGCATGTCGCGGCCCCCATTACGCGGCTATCCGGTTCGTCCGGGGTGGAAAGAAACGTGCCACAGCATGCTCGGAGGCAACAACACCAATGGCTAGGGAGCACCATCATCTGCATGATTTTACGATGGCCGAGAGCTGCGGGCTCCAGTGCGCATACGACCTTCTCACGGTTTGGCCAAATTCCTACATCAATCAAGATCCACTCTGTTACCACAGCCGCCTATGTTGCACGGAGAATATTTCGGTATTGAGGCGGGTCCAGGGCCACAAAAGAGCAACAGCAAATTGTATTGGACCTCGGTGAGGATGCTGCGCCGCGTCGTTTGTCGTGGGAAAGGTGCGTATGCAATTTATGTGGCACTGGCAACATACCTGTGGAACGATATCTGTCCATACAGCTGTTGGCCATCATGTCTGTCAGCTTGTCAGTGTGGCAACTTACCTTACCTTGGCTTTGGCAATTAGTTAATATCATTTCTGACAACAAAGTTGCTTTCCATTTCAGCCGGGGTTAGCGCGTGCGTGCAAGTCAATTGCTGGCTGGATGCGAGTACGTGAGATTTAGTACGCCGGCAATCTGATGACGCGATATACTCGAGTGCTCCGCATTTATCTTCATTTAGTTTTCGAATTTCCTCCCTCTGCAACTAATGAAGACTCATTCCCTAGCTTTCCCAACCTGAACATAAAATTGACTACGCTTCATGTTGTAGTATATTTACATAGGGCAGGGACTTCGTATATTATAATGCTAGTTCTACTAAGTGTCTATTCGGAAAAAATAAATATCGTTAATAAAGATTAAAATTCATTAGAAATGGGATGAGTTATAAAAAAAAATAAATAAACTCGTCCTGTGTAACTTTCATACGAGTATTCATGCGAAATTTCAGCACTCTAGCTTTTGTAGTTTCCTAAATATTGACGTTCATACGGACGGACGGATGGGCAGGCGGACAGAGCTTATATCAACTTATTTTTTGTGCTGATCAAGAATATATATACTTTGTGGGGGTCTGCAACGTCTTCTTCTGCCTGTTACATAACTTTTCACAAAACCATTATACTTAATTATACATTATATATTAGTAAATACAGTTAAACGTGAGATACAAAATCAAATACAATTTCATAATAATAAAAACCGAAGAATAGAATTAAGAAGTTTATCTGTTGCAGATAGTCTTTCTTAAATTGAGTAGCATGTACTTTTTTTTCCAAATACATGGTTATCGTACCAAAAAGCCAGAAGAAGCTTGGACAGATGCTGTAGCTGCGGCAGAGATAGAACTTTGACAATAAATACAGTGTCTGTAGTATGTTAATGATAAGCGAATGGTAACTAGGGCCAGGCCACTGACCGCGAACATTGCATGACCTGATCAAATTGTATCTAAGACGCCGTGTTCGGAAGTAATTGCAATAGTTACAACTTGCTAGAGCAACAATTATTCGTCTCACTCTTTGACAGTTACCCCAATCTCCCTCTATTACAGGCGCAAGGACAGCAGTGCGTTGCAACGCTCAGCCAAGCATAGATTCGTTTGCGGAAATTGTGTTTAGCGACCTTCCACGCCATCGCTGGATGTATCACGCAGTGTGGTAGCCACCCCAACACCCTTCAGTAAGCGCCCATCGGCAAGCAGCCTATATTCAACATGCAGCAGCATTGCGGCCGTTACAGTCGCCTCCGCGCAGGTGAATACCCAGCTGAATGTTAATTATGGCGATGTAACGGCATATTCGCATCAGCATCAACTTCAACAGCAACCAGGTAACTGCAGCAGCAGAAGCAGCAGCACCGCCAATAGTCGACGCGAGAGCATGTTGAGTCCCTCGTCAACGCGACGCAACAAGCAGACCCGCATTATAAATGGTAAGTGCAGGGGCTGAAGGAAAGTGTAAATAGAGCGAGCACAGCTAGAGGGCAATAATTGCTGGATACCAAGCAAACACTAGCAACAGCATGATCAGCAGCAACAATACGAACATGAAATGCACTTTAAGTGATTCTAAATCATCTTTCCCAAAATAGCTGTTTAAAAGATTTTTATTGTGTTTCAATCAATCAGTACTATCAAAAAATTTTTTTTATGTCCCGAGCCCATTGAAAATGAGAAATCGGGGTATAATAGTTTTGTTAAAATTACGTAACCCCATAAAGTATATATATTCTTGATCAGGATTACGAGAAAAGTTGATATAGCCATGTACGTTCGTCCGTCCGTATGTATGACTGAACACGTCGATCTCGGAAATTATAAAAGCTAAAGACTTCATTACTTCCGAAAATCGATAACTATTTTCGTTTCAGAGTTATCGATTTAATCATTGATCGAGAATCAGTTAAAAAATTATATCTGGTTCATCTTAAGAGTGAGTCTCCATGTCTTTTACAATAATATAGATACTAATTAAATAGAATTTCGATTTCTGTTGGATTTTGGATACCGTCCCCAAATTCACCCTCATCCCCCATATTCGAAAAAACTTAATACAAATACTAGAGACTTGCAATTAGGCAAATAGACACGTTTTAGTGCTTTTATTATATTCTGTCCACGGCAGCAACTCGCGCGCTCATACGTGCGTAAAGAAGAAGAGTATCACTTTTTTTTTTTTTGCATGATTCAGGGTATCTCGTAGTCGAGCTATCACGACTAGAGCCTTCTTATTGTTTAAATTAAATGTCTGATATTAGTTATTCGAAAAAAAGTTTTGGTAGTTAATTTGCCTTTCAGTTTTTCTCATAATATTTTCATTTATTTTATTTTTAAGCCTAGTCCGCTCGGTTTCCAAAGGTTTGCTCTGCACCTATCGGAGAAAAAATATAAAAAGCTTAAGACAAGCGATCGTAAGCATTTTTTATTTGCTGCATAATGCTACGAAATTGCAACTTCGACATCAACGGCAGTTGAGATCGTCTACTGAGCAATGAGAGCGAAGCGCTCTCTCGCCCACACGTTTACGCTCTGTCGCGATCGCTGTCGATGTCGCTACAACTTCGATTTCAGTTGACTAACGACTTCTGTTAGGAGAGCAACGAGAGATACGTGTCTATGGATCGAAATTACAATAACAACAAATAAGAATAAAATCTATTGGAAATTTCGAATTGTGTTCAACATACTTTGCATTTTAGTGTGATCTGTAAAATATTTTTAGATATGAAGTGGGCCGTTGCTTAACAAAAGGTTTAGCTAAATAAAAAGTCACATGAAAATGAAAAAGAAATTATTATAAAAAAAACCCGACGCTTCGCGTATTCGTTTCTGCTTCGTTGTGTTTGTGTGAGTATATCAAACTACCTGTTTGTAGACGCGACTGTGTGAGTGTTTGTGTGGTTTGAGGCAGTGGGGGAGAGAGAGAGAAAAATAACAGAGCACGCAACAACTAAGTTACCTGCCTTGACGGTATAGAGAGTCGTGCTAGAAAGAAGAGAGTGTAACCGAAAAACTAAGAGAGTGAGCGAAATTTAACGAATGATCGTCGTGCACTCGTTATTGTTTTAGTTGGTTTTGACAAAAACTAAACGTGTCGCTTTCGTTAAAAAAGAAACGTTGAACCTACCTACAACAATGTCAACAACAAACAGCCGCGGGGTAACACTTTCGCTACCGACAGCGGCCTTTCTGCAGATGCTACTGCTACTGATATTAGCTCCCATTGCAATGTTAATTTTTTTTTAAACTACATATGTATGTGCCAGAAAAAAAGCAGTATCGCAAATCTAACTGCAATTGCATTGCGTGTCCAACTGTTATTATTTTCACTACGAGCTTGAATAAAATTTACAATATTTACAAATACAACTGCAGCGAAAGTGAAATTTTGCTTCATTATTATTTTAATTTTTTTTTTATTTCATTTTTTTTTTCATTGTGCAAGACATAAGCTTAACTCAACTAATTTGCTCACGACTCTCTCATGCAACTGGCGCGGGAAATAACACTATTCGAAGTAGTTAGAGTTGCGCCGCTTCGAGCTTCCCAAAGTAGGATCCAGTTAATTTAAAAGAAAAATAAACACTACGAAAAGAATACATGAATTGTAAAAGAAAAATCAATGCGACATATATATTTGGCGATAAAAAGATTTCTTTATATATGCAAAACGGATTACGGCAGAAAAGACAACACTGCAGCATACTTACAATAATGTTTCGGCGATTCCATATAGCGACGTCTCTTTCTCTCACCCATATGTGTATATTTATATCTGTAAAAATATGTTCGCGTTGCTCACCTTGTTCTTAGCTTATCTTGATGTGTTATGTGGTTGTTTGTTTTTTGCAGCAGTTTTGTAGCCATCGCGTCGTTCGGTTTCATAAAAGTTGTTTGTGTTGCAATTTAAAGTACGTCGCACAATGAACAGGTAAGCAAACCCATTACAGACGCACAGACTTAAAGAGGTTGTGCGAAGTTTTCTGGCTATAATATGCAATGCTATGAATCTGATTTCCCAAATGAGTTTAATCGCATTGAAATTTTGCTAACAGTTTACTGTTTATATCAACTTATTATTATTAATAGTTAGAAAAAAAAAAAAAAAAAAAACAAGTAAGAAGGCTCTAGTCGAGACGGCTCGACTACGAGATACCCTGAACCCCGCAAAAAATTGATACTCTTCTTCTTTAACGCACATATGAGCGCGTGCTCTGCTAACCGCACAGTTGCTGCCGTGGCTTGGGGGGTGGGTTGGGCTGAACTTTGGACGCTTACAACTCTATTTCTAGATGGACGATCTTCATGAAACTTTCGGAATATATTAAAAGCATCCAATGTATTAATTTGCCAAATTGCAAGTCTCTAGTATTTGAAATGCAATTTTTGGGGCGAAGGGGGCATGGCATCCAAAATCTGTAAATTACATAACCTGCGTATCTATAATATCTATCTAAATATTTAAATTTAATTATTTTATTTATTTTGGATACCGGTCCCCAATTCACCCCCATCCCCCAAATGTGTAAAAAAATGTTTTCAAATACTAGAGAACATACACTTCAGTTTGGCATATATGTATATATACATATACATACATATACATACATATGTCATGATCATAACCTCCACCTTTCCTCCACTTTGGTAGATATATATCTACGCTCACAGGGGGCCTGGCAAGCCGCAAAAGTTTATATATCCTACAGTTTTAGAGATAGAAGCTTCAAAATTGGATGGTTCATTTACTATGTCCTCCTCCATCGATGATATATTGATATATCGATTTTCGCATTTTTGGAGTGTGAGCAACCAAATATTTCAGTTATGTTAGCCTCGGCTCTTTCTAAGAACCGAAAAAGTTTCCAGTGGGACTTGTTGAAAATAGCATGTAATCGTTAGCTACAACATAATAAGTGCACTGCTACAAACTCACAACTCAATCGCAATTCTTAGAATACTATAGCATGCAGCTTTTGCGCGCATGCTGTGTGTATGCTCGTAAAGTGTGTATAATTGCCGAAATATTTCGTTTATTACATTTTTATTAAATAAATAAAATGCACCTACGGGAACAGAGAATCCCGAAGTTAGTAGCGCCAAACTGCAACGTTCCTACTTGTTTTAATATTGGATTCCTTCCCCATTTTCAGTGCCTCCATTAAGAACATTCCCGTGTATATTCAGACTATATATGTATGTAAGGGAGTAATCATGGTTAGGTGGTGAACCAATGGCTGATGGGAAGGAAGGCAAAAAGTTGATGCACACTAAGTAAAAACGTTGAATACCATATTTATATATTTCTTTTAAGATTTCTGATGATGATTTTTTATACCCTGTACCCATTAAAAATGGGAATTCAGGGTATAATGGATTAGGGAAAATGTATGTAACAGACAGAAGGAGACGTCGCAGACCTCACAATGTATTCATATGTATTATTGATCAGCACAAAAAAGATAAGTTGATATAGCCCTATCCGTCCGTCCGTCCGTATGAACGTCGAGATATCGAACGTCTGAAATTTCACATGAATACTCGTATGTTAGATACGTAGTACGAATTATTATTATTATTATTTTTTTGATAACTTATCCCATTTCCTTATTATCGATAAAAATCGAAAATTCGTCTTTTGAGTATAACTTCTACACCCTTTTAGACTTCAAATTTATATATTTAGATAGATATTATGAATACGCATTTGCATTTGGTAATTGTCAGATTTTGGATGCCACGTACCCTTCGCCAGCAAAAAAAGACGCATTTCAGATACTAGAGACATGTGATTTGACAAACAGATACATTTAAATACTCTTAATCTACTATGAAAATTTCTTGAAGATCATTCATCTAGAAATTAAGTTATAAGCGTCCAAAGTATAGCCCGACCCACCCCCAAGCACCGGCGACAACTGCGCGGTTAGCAGGACGTGCGCTTATACGGGCGTAAAGAAGAAGAGTATCACTTTTTTGCAGGGTTCAGGGTATCTCGTAGCCGAGCCGTCTCGACTAGGGCCTCCAACTTGTTTATTTTACAGAAGTACAATTGGCGTTTCCGCTACAGTTTATACAATGCAGAGCCTGTGAATGGGGCTCCAATCATGATGCGATTTCATATTGTACAACATCAAATATGATTTTTATACCCTGAACCCATTGAAAATGGGAATTCAGGGTATAATGGTTTTGTGAAAATGTATGTAACAGGCAGAAGGAGATGTCGCACACCATATAAAGTATATATTTTCTTGATCAGCATATAAAAGTAAATTGATTGAGCCCTGTCCGTCTGTCCGTCCGTCCGTATGAACGTCGAGAACGTCCATCTAGAAATGGAGCTATAAGCGTCAAAATTTCTGCCCAACCCACCCCCAAGCCACGGCAGCAACTGTGCGGTTAGCAGAGTGCGCGCTCATACGTTCGTAAAGAAGAAGAGTATAACTATTTTGCAGCGTTCAGGGTATGTCGTAGTCGAGCCGTCACGACTAGAGCCTTCTTACTTGTTGCTCAATGAGTCGCAATGGGTTAACCCACAGCGTCAGTTTGAGAACAGTTCTTTAGAATTCTACAGTGAGATTTCAAAGGCTGGCTTTTTATTGAGGAAGCGATAAATTTATTTAAATGAAGTCATTGCCTGTCTTGGACTTAATGTGCTTAGAATTCGCAATCATGACACCATATAATGCCACTGAAAATGTACATAACTTATGAGAGGATAAGATGGATGGAAGAGTTAGGTCCTAGCGTTTTAGCAAGAAGCCCATATCCATGATAATAGATACTAATAGGCTTTAATTAGGAAGCTGTAAATATTATAAAACGTATAACTAAATAAGCAACTATCTGATATTTTCGAGCATATACATAATATAAATAAGTAATAATACTCTGGTCGAAATTGTCCGACTATGAGATCACCTGAATCTTGCGAAGACCTGATATAATCAAAAAATTCCAAGCTTCTTTTCATGCAGGTACCTAGGCCGGTATCCAAAATCCAACGAAAATCGGTATATTTTTTATGTAGACAGACAGAGAGAAAGACAGACAAACAGACAGGGAGAGAGAGAGAGACAGGCAAAGGAAGAGAAAGAGAGTAATCACTCTCTCTTCTCTCTCTCGGGATAGGGAGGTACAAGAGACATGGATAAAGGACAGAAAAACACATAACGAATTTCTTTGAAAAGTCACACAGCCAGTCTCAGGTACGACTATGAATAGTTCTCCCTGGTCTAACTGTTGAATTTTAAATGCTAAAGCTATTTCAAAACAAATTTGATGTGTATATTCTATTTTAGGAATATTAATTTGCTGACAGTATTTCAAAATATTCTTTCCGTAGAATACAAGCCAGAGATCACTGAAATTTTCTATATACCTATACCTACCCTATACATATATAGGGGTTAAAAGGAGAGAATGGATAAGAATTATTAAGATCGAGAGAGGCTGACAGAGAGTAAAGCGAACTACCTAGCAGACAGAGAGTAAACAAACTACTTAGTAACATACATACATATGTATGTACATATGCAACCCCCATGAAACATAACAAACGTTGTGTAGAACTATCTACCTAAGTGAATGTGAGAGGGACGGAGCTAATGAAAGGAAACAAGAGAGTTCAGTGGTTGAAAATCAAATCCAAGAGCATCTCAGTTCGTATTTTCTAATCGCAACGCACACTACTGAAAATCGTGTCACACGAAATAATGATCCTTGAAATATAGTTAAATATTTATATGAATAAATAAAAAACTTGAAAAAAATATTAATGTAAAATGGAACGACGGTCGTTCTCTGAGTTCCTATGCAAACTTAAAGAGCAATACAAGCAGGAACCGCCTCAGGATAACAGCAAAAGAGAGGAAGATGGCATTTCTGATGCACTGCCAGCATTGCATCGCTCGCATTCGGTGCGCGCCTCGTTACGGCGCCTGAAAAGCAAGCTGCATAAACCCAGGTCTGCCACTTCAAATCACCCTTCAAGTTTCGACCGCATTTGCATTCGCGGAAGTCGCAACTGCAGATCCGTCAGCAAATCAAAAGGCAGTCCAAGCTATGTCCATGTGGGGCATGAAATTGAGAAGGTTGCTGTGCTGACCAAAAGCAAAAACAAAGCCATGTTGCAAGAGCAGCTGCATGACGATGACGATCTACGCATTGACAACCTGATGTCTACCACTGCCGGTTGGCGCGCCACTTCCCTCGCAAAGCCTGCAAGCTGCTGCAAATACCCGAGAGTTACTCATTACCTACAAATGAAATGGCTCAGAAATCTCACTCGAGTCCAGTGCAGGCCGAGATCATGCGGTACACATCGCAGGGAATATATGGAACAACGCGGATGCGCACGGCTACCATCAGAAAACCAATGCCGTACCTAAGCAGTCGTAGGTGTCTAACCTTAAGATGTGAATTTTCATAAGTGAAAAGTTTGTTTAGTTTGCGGTCGGTTCATCATTTTAATTGCTTTCTTTTGTGGATGTGTCTTTAAAACGTTAGTTACTCAATTTCTTTGTATCTAAAATACATTGAAAAATGTATTTTAAGATCAATTGTGTTGTTATTGTGTATTGCTGAATACTCAAAATTAATTGAACGTGAAGCCTAATGCTTGTTTAAATCTCAAATCAAAACAACTAAGAAGGCTCTAGTCGAGACAGCTCAACTACGAGATACCCTGAGTCTCAAATCAAAACAACTAAGAAGGCTCTAGTCAAGACAGCTCAACTACGAGATACCCTGAGTCATGCAAATAAACTAATCATTTTCTTCTTCACGTATGTATAAGCGCACGCTCTGCTAACCTCGCAGTTGCTTCCGTGGATTGGGGGTGGGTTGGGTTGCTCAAAAAACGTAAAAAAAAGTAAACAAATTTTCGATTTATCGATATTTTGGAAATGGGATGAGTTATCGAAAAAAAAACAAGTAAGAAGGCTGTAGTCGAGACGCCTCGACTACGAGATCCCCTGAACCCTGCCAAAAAGTGATACTCTTCTTATTTACGCACTTATGAGCGCGCGCTCTGCTAACTGCGCAGTTGCTGCCGTGGCTTGGGGGTGGGCTGGGCTGAACTTTGGACGCTTATAACTCCATTTCTAGAAGGACGATCTTCAGGAAACTTTCGGAATATATTAAGAGCATCTAAATGTACCTATTTGCCAAATTGCAAGTCTCTAGTATTTGAAATGCGTTTTTTTCAAATTGAGGGCGAAGGGGGCGTGGCATCCAAAATCTGAAAATTACATAATCTGCGTATTCTTAATATCTATCTAAAAATATTAATTTATAGTCTCTAACTAAAAACGGTGTAGAAGTTACGCCCAAAAAACCAAAAAAATGTAAACGAATTTTCGATTTTTTATCGATAATTTGGAAATGTGATGAGTTATCGAAAAGACAAAACAAACTCGTACTGCGTAGCTAACATACGAGTATTCATGTAAAATTTCAGCTCTCTAGCTTTTGTAGTTTCCGAAATCTCGACGTTCATACAGACGGACAGACGGACAGACGGACAGACGGACGGACGGACTGACGGACGGACGGACGGACGGACGGACGGACAGACGGACAGACGGACAGGGCTAGATCAACTTATTTTTCGATGCTGATCAAGAATATATATACTTTATGGGGTCTGCCACGCCTCATTCTGCCTGTTACATACTTTTAACAAAACCATTATACCCTGATTTCCCATTTTCAATGGGCTCAGGGTATAATTAAAATAATTTGCCTTAACTGTCTATAGATTTTCTGAGAATATTGTTGTGATAAGGTAGTCATTGTAAGTAGGCCACACTACTCACTGGTCAGTCGTATAAATGGCGAACTCTTTCATATTGCTTAAAGAGCACTAATACTTTTTTGCATATATAATTATATATGTATATCAAAACTTGATAAAGATGATTTAAATGTACAAATTCAAAGGTTAATTATTAAAATAACTGCAAAAATTAAGTATTCTATTGTAATGTCCGAATTCCATTGAATGTTGATTATAGATTATGTGTCTTGTTATATCAAATGCCGTAATCGATAATCACCGCATTACATTTACATAAGTAAGCTTTACAATCAAAACTATGTTGTGGATATGTTGTCTGATGTTGCAGATGCCACCAGAGCAACAACGATAGGGAATTCAATGATCATAACCATGTCCCACAGAAGCTGCAGATGGGTAGCTGTTTGCGTTCACCAGCGCATTTTATACGTCAAAAATCTTTTCATACGCTCAATGAGCTCACCAAGTTTTGCCAACTTAAACGCCGCCTGCAGCGTCAGTAACGACGTCAACGCGCATAGTAAAACCACTCGGCTATTATGGCAACGATGGTAAGCAAGTAGCACCGCGCTTCATCAATTCATTCCATTACCCATATATCTATATCACATCGCTATGCATCCAGATAATGCTGAACTTATTTATATATAGTTTAATGGATGTTTGATTGAGTTTGATGGGTGCCTACCTGTAGTTGCTTGGGTGGATCTTGATGATTCTTACGCTGCTTGACTGTAAAGGGATCTAATTCAGTGGGGCTTGAGTTCATGCAACACACACAATATAACACACTTCCAACACACGCACATCTGTAACATATTCTCATACATACATACACAAATACTTCTGGTTATTAAAAATGGGAAAAACGTAAACCATACATATATATTGTATATGTATATCATTCCCATTGGTTTGGCTTATTTACTTATGTAAATATTCATTTTACGTATATTTCTAATTACCACAATAATTAATAATTAATGTTTATTTATTTATTTTATATTCATTTTTTTATTTTATTTGCAATTTATTATTTCTATTTCATACCCCAATCCTTGTGTCTCTGTTTGCGCACATAGACAATATTTTGTCCAACTCCTCTGAGGAAGACTCTGTCAAACTACGCTTGAAGCAGTCCTTTGATTGTCAGGTTAATAATATTCAGGAAAGCCATCCTACTTATAACCCCACCTCCAATTTTCGCTGGTCGGAGCAACTTAGCCAGCATGGGACTGTAGCCAAGCTCAGGACGGCCATTACATGCCAAGCGCAGGATCTGCGTGAAATGGAATTCCTGCTGCCACAACAGCAACAACAGACTAGGCCACAGTCTAGTCCACAGTTGCTTATCTCTCGTCACTCTCAGCCCAAGAATGCGAACCCAAGGAAGAGCACGATGAAAATCAGAGCCAAGACATTGATGAAAACTCCTCAACAAATGGACAGCAGCAACAGTTATCGGTACATCGACTTCCTGTGCAGCTGCGAAATAAAATTTCAGGCAACACGCCACATCCGCGTATCAGCAAAATGTCTAAGAAACAGGTGAAGCTTGCCCAGCACAACTGGACAAGCTCACCCAAAGCAATCTCCATTTGCACGGTAAACACACTTCAGCTCTGCTCGCTCTTCGTGCTCCGAACTAATTATTAACTCAACACTATTTATCTGACTTGTTACTAATCCAACATACTTATGCACACTTTGCTCTTTCATAGCTTTATTCTCTGCGGTGGAGCATGGACACTTGGAGAAGGCACGACCATACTCGAATCCACCGATGTAGATGTTAATAGGTAAGTCTGGAAAGTATGAAAAGAGATTCTAGCAGTAGGATTCACTTTAGTAGGTATACATTGACAAGTTAAAGTAATTCCAGATTTTCATTTCTGAAGTACAGCTTAAAATTATATATTTAAGTGAGTCAATACAAAGTCAATTAGTAATTATTTTCAACCTGCTTAGCAAAACTTCAGAAGCGGTTTCTCCTTGTATTCTTCCTTTATATTGTTTTTTTTTTTCTATTTCATTGATCATTCAATTTTAAGCCTGCTTACCCTAGTGTGTAAATTCTCTACTATTCTTCACTTTATATATATTTTTTTTTTAAATAACTAATGCAAATATTTTTCGTGATCCACAGCATAAATATAGATGGCTTATCGCTCTAGATGTAGCCGTGCTAAGCAACAATCGCTCCATGTCCAAGATGTTGTTGCAGTATGGGGCTTTAGAGGGCTCACAATGTAATATAAAATAAATTAAAAATTTTAATAATTAAATCATCTATTCGTTTTTTAACATAAGCAGTTTCCATGGATAGCATTGGCACCAAGTTAAAACGGCCTGCTGAAAGATGCCGAGTCCCGCATTCAAGATCTCAGTGGACCGGAAGGTCTGTGTACACCAGTCTTCAGCTCGCGTCCTTCAATATCTAGCATTATAATTGGTACCTACTTTCAAATTCGATTTTATAACCCGATATATCTTAATATATGAATTTGCTTATGATTTCAGGCAATTCGAGCTCCTCAGTCACCGGCTGTACCGGCAACGAGGTAGACAAACAGATTGGAATTTGGGAACGAAGGGTCAAGGGACTACGTCGTATGCTGCTAGGATGGGACCAGACCCGACCGCCAGATGCACCTGCCTCAGTTGTTGTCGACGTCACCGGTGACAATTCCATCAGCTTGCAAATATCGAACCCTTCGAGGGCGCCATCGCTACCAAATTTAAAGGTTCCAGTCGTAGACAGAAGTTTTATTATTTATTTGACTATTGTTTAATCATCCGTCATTCCTCCAGTTCAATGGTCAACACGCGCCGACTTTAACAATGTCGTTGGTGAACGAGAGCTACACGATTGGGTTAGCTTCCATGGTAACATGGTGCTCATTGTGCCCATAACAGGACTCACCCAAGGACGGCGCTACTTCCTACGCGGTGCCTGCGGTAATGTCAAAGGTTGGGGTACTTACCGCAACTCAGTGCCTGCGAGCGTTGTGCCATCAAGTAAGTAAAAATCGTATATATGTTGTTTTCATAGTGATACTCTACTCATCAAATGCGTTGAGCAACAAAATGCACTTAATAATTATGTTGATTCGCATATAGAAATAAAAATGTAACGTTTTAGCCATATTATTTTTATTAACTATTATTATTTTTCTTATTGTTTTTTTTATTATTAATAATGATAATAGCCTGGCGTGACTTAGAAAATCGGGAGGATCGTTTTTATGGCCGTCAATGCATGCTGGACAATCTGTTTACGGCAGTACGTTTGGCACGACCTGCAGATGTATCCGAGCTAGCGCTGGATCCCTACAACATGCAGCGTCGCAATCCCAAAAAGAAGACTACTATTAAACAACTGTTCTCGGTCACCTCGAAGTTCAAGTTCCAAAAAACGCTGCGACGGTAAGATATCACGAACCTATTTTACTTCCAAGATTCCCTTACTGAATAGATGTATACCCAATATATATTTAACAGGGGCATCTACTTCTCGTGCATCATGCACTGTGATGACAAGGTGCTGGTTACCAGCGAGGATTTTCCGCCTGTTATCGAAATCGATGAGTCTTATCCGAGTGCCCTACACATGGACTACTACTGGCTGATGAAAATCGCATGTACATGGGAGGATGTGAAGTCCCTTCGTACGGACATGGAACGGAATCTCACATCGCCCGTTCATTTTCGCACCAAGCTACTGTCGGCCGTTTGCCAAATGCAATCGGCACTAGGAATTACTGATCTTGGCCAATTGTACTATAAGCCCCTTCGAGATGCACAGGGTACAGTGGTGCTAACATGCATACAGTCGGTAAAAAGTCAGAAGGCTGTATCTATAATAAATTCACGCTGGTTACCCGTTAGCAAGCTGCAAAAAAGGTGGGCGCTTTGCACGAGGATTTTACCATTAATGAGCTGCTTATCTCAAGCATTGGTGAGCAGATACATTATCAGCAGGTAGCGGTACAACGACTTGACCCAGGACTCTATTTGGATATCTGAAAATGCAGTGCTTGATGGATCAAATACAGTTGGTGGTACCGGTGAAAACGCCCAATGTGCTGCCCCACTGCAAGATTCGTGAGAATAGCCACATTACCGCGGAGGAGTGGCAGGTACTACATCGCATAAAGAAAGTAAATCAGTGCGGTTGCCTCTCGACTTTAGTGCACCCAGCGATAGCAATAGCAATGGAAACGGACAACCCAACGAGGTGCAGTGTCTTTTCCTACACGATCTCAGCACAGCTATGCATAAGCTACTAGACGGCATGAACATTAAACCCAC
>JAUESR010000176.1:0-42409 GCA_030914345.1 Drosophila koepferae | reverse complement strand
TTTCTCTTAAACAAGAAAACCTTCCCAATGCCTTGGCAAAGCCCAAGAGCTAGGAAGCAAATTACCAAAGAGCTAATTTCGCTTATAATTACTCCGTTAATATACAACAGCTCAATACAAATAAAAGTGAACAACCAAAATATAATCAATCAAATCAATCCAATAAAAAATATGACAATCATTTACGTTTCAATCAGAATTCGCAAAATCAAACTCAACCTAACCCCCAACCCCCTTAAGAACCAATGGATGTAGATAGATCCATTCAAATACATAACCCATCTTTCCAACAGAACCCAATTTTAGAACAGGCAAACAAAAGAGTATTTTCTTCTCAAGCAACTCAACAACCGAAAAAGATTATGCGCTTAAATAACATTCAGGAGGACCATTTTTTAGAGGAGCAAGGGGAGAGCTCCCATTCATCTACAGAATAGATAAAAAAATAAACAAAAACTTAAAGGTACTAATAGACACAGGCGCTACAGCTTGTTATATTAAAAAAGGCATATACGATAACCCAGAAGAGTTAGTTATTAAAAAAAGAGTAAAAACTGTCAATGGATACAGTATCATAACACATTCTCATAATATAAATATTTTCGGTAAACGGTATAGATTTTATGAAATCGATAATCTAGAAGCAGATTTGTCAATCGGCTATAATTTACTAAAAGCTATTAATGCAATAATTGACCTATCAAAGGGTACATTGCATTATAATAATAAAACAGAAACGATTAACTTGATAAATAAAAATCTAGATAAAGAGTATTCCATTACTCCTTATCTAAACAAGTAAGAACGTTGCAGTTAGGCGCCACTAACTGCGATATACTTTGTTCCCATAGGTGCATCTTATTTATTTAATAAACATTTAATTAACGAAATATTTCGGCAATTAGAAAACGTACATGGCAAGCAACAAACGTTTTTCCTACACATACATACAGATTTACACATGTACACACTATACGAGTATACACAATTTTCTAAGTATACATACAAAAGTTTGCATGCCAGAATATTCTACGAATTGTGACTGAATTGGGAATTTTTCGATCGTTATTTTAGTTTTGTCAAAAGGCGCTCTAGCAATGCATTACAATGTCTTATTTGGTTTTCGTTAATGGAGTGCAGGTCAGGGCAGTGGCGCTGGTGGTAAGCACTATGCAAGCTATACTTAGGTGCGTGGGTTCGAATCCCGCAGAAAACTTTTTTTCAAAAATTATTAATTTTTTATTTTTTTATATTTGTATATTTATTATAAATGCTTGCTGCCAATTGATGATAATTTATAAACATACGCATATGAATTTTGCATTTAAGCAAAAACTAAAACAATTTTCCGATTTGCCACGCTGTGTGGCAAGCAGTTTTTCTATGCATGCATATATGTATTTATGTGTAAGTGTATACACATCCAAAAGTGTATACATATTGCAAGAATTGCGATTGTATTGTTTTGTTTCGTCACAAGCTGCTGATCAGCTGGTCAGCTGATCAGCTGTGAATTGATTTAGGTTTAGCTAACGATTACATGTTGTTTTCAAAAGACCTAGGTTCGAATCCCGGTGGAAACTTTTTATTTATTAATCAAAACTTATCAATTTTATTTTTTAAAATTTATTAATATTATTAAACTTATGTTAAAATGCTTTTGCCATCTTAGCAATTGCTACTAAGCTATTATATGCATGAATTATGCAGTTGGCCACAACAAACTTCTTTGCCGATTTGCCACGCCCCCAGTGGGCGTAGACGCATAATTTTTTGCCAGTTCTTAGAAAAGGCCGAGGCTAACATGACTGCAAAATTTGGTTGCTTACATTCCAAAAATGCGAAAATTACAGGGTATTTTTCGATATGCCACGCCCCCAAAGAGGCTGAAAAATTATTTTTGGGGCATCGATAGAGGAGAACATTAGTAACTCAACCATCCAATTTTCAAGCTTCTAGCTCTAAAACTGTAGGAGATATAAACTTTTGCGGTTTGCTACGCCCCCTGTGGGCGTAGATATATCTACCATAGCTAATTAGTCTTGGGTTGTCAACCCGAGTATACATGCAAAATTTCAAGTCTCTAGTGTCAATAGTGTTCAAAATATAGCACAATTTGAAAAATCACTATATATTCAGGTCCGATTTGCCACGCCCCCAATGGGCGTAGACATATAACTTTTTGATCGATCTTCTTAGAATCATAACATTAACTCACATGCAAAATTTCAGCGTTCTAGCTTTAACGGTGTAGAAGATACGTATTTTCCGATTTGCCACGCCCCCAATGGGCGTAGATATATCCGCCGTAGCTTTTTGAACTTGGGTTGTCACCCCGAGTATACATTTCAAATTGCAACTCTCTAGCTCATCATCTAGTATGATAACTTAACTATGGGCGGAAGAGTTTTCCGATTTGCCACGCCCCTAGTGGGCGGATCGGGAAAATTTTTACACTTTATAATTCGGGAGCATATATGAGTATATGTTTAAAATTTCAAGTCTCTAGCTCTAATAGCGCCGAAAAATATTGCGTTCATACGGACAGACGGACAGACGGACACCAAGACGGACATTGCACAAAACCAATATACTTTTTTCCCTTTGGGAACAAAGTATAAAAATTAAACTTTTAAATCAAATTCATTATTCAATGTATCTGACATACAATCAGCGTCATCAAGTGATTCTGATTACCCAAATAGAAAAAATAAAACGATTAACGAAAATCTCAATAAAAACAAGCATATAAAAAAGAAGAAAGCTAAAAAGAGCAGACAACGAAAATTGTCAGTTTCCTCTACAAGCACTTCAATATGCGAAGTAAATTATTTAAAAGTTAATCATTCCATTGATGAAATAATCAATCTCACAAACCTTGAAGAACAAATCATTCAAGAAATAAAAATCAAACACTCTCAAATACAGATATCTCTTCCATTTAGAACAGATATTAGAGGTGAAATCAGAACGATAAACGATAATCCAATTTACAGTAAACAATATCCTTATCCACATTCAGTTAATAATTTTGTTAATAAGGAAATAAATAGGATGTTAAACGAAAACATAATAAGGCCAAGCAAAAGTCCTTATAACTCTCCAGTATGGGTTGTAGGAAAAAAGGGCTTTAATGAAGATGGAACACAAAAGCACAGATTAGTTATTGATTACAAAAAACTAGATAATAATACAATTCCTGATAGATATCCGATGCCAGATCCATCGGTAATATTGTCTAATCTAGGTAAAGCCAAATTCTTTTCAACTATTGATTTAGAATCTGGTTTTCACCAAATTTTAATGAAAAACGCAGATATCGAGAAAACCGCTTTTTCCAATGGAAAATATGAATTTCTTCGCTTGCCATTCGGACTTGCGAACGCGCCTAGCATATTTCAAAGAGCCATGGACAATATATTACGCGATAAAATCGGTAAAACTTGCCACATCTATATAGATGATATAATAGTTTTCTCAGAAAATATCGAGCAACACTTCAACGACCTACAAGAAATTATTGAAATATTATTTAAAGCAAATATGAAGATATCTTTAGAAAAATCCAAATTCTTTAAAAAGGAAATCGAATTCCTAGGATATGTAGTGTCTCACAATATTATTACAACCGACCCGAAAAAAATAGAAGCTATTGTAAAATATCCTCCTCCGACTAACTTGAGAGAATTACGAGGTTTTCTAGGCTTAACTAACTATTACAGGAAATTCGTACAAAATTACGCAAATATAGCAAAGCCCCTCACAAAACTATTACAAGGACAACAATGGTATGATTTCAAAAACACATGTCGAAAAAAAACAAAAATATCCCTAGATAATGAAGCTCATTCAGCATTCGAAAATTTAAAATCACACTTAGTTGCAAGGGTTGAACTAACTCAACCAGACTATTCCAAAAAGTTTGTTCTTACTACAGACGCTTCTGACATCGCTATAGGCGCTGTCCTTTCGCAAGAAAACAAACCAATCACATTCATTTCAAAAACATTAAATAAAACAGAAAGAAATTATGCAACAAACGAAAGAGAGTTATATGCCATAGTCTTGGGATTAAAAAGTCTTCGTAATTACTTATATGGTATTACAAATTTAGAAAACCAAACAGACCATCAACCACTTTCTTTCGCGGTTTCTGCACGAAACCCTAATTCAAAAATGAAAAGATGGCATGCCTTTATTGAGGAATTTGCCTCTACCATATTTTATAAACCAGGGTCAACCAACGTTGTTGCTGATGCTTTATCCAGAATAGAAATAAACAACATTACTACTGAAAGTAATCAAATGTCCGATAGTGAACCCTCATCCGACAATGAATCCTTATCCGATATCGAAACTATACATTCAGCTGACAGCAGCTATGAATACATATTTGAGGAAACAAAAAAAACCACTGAATCAGTTTAAACAGCAACTACTCATTTCAAAAAACAAGTAAGAACGTTGCAGTTAGGCGCCACTAACTGCGATATACTTTGTTCCCATAGGTGCATCTTATTTATTTAATAAACATTTAATTAACGAAATATTTCGGCAATTAGAAAACGTACATGGCAAGCAACAAACGTTTTTCCTACACATACATACAGATTTACACATGTACACACTATACGAGTATACACAATTTTCTAAGCATACATACAAAAGCTTGCATGCCAGAATATTCTAAGAATTGTGACTGAATTGGGAATTTTTTGATCGTTACTTTAGTTTTGTCACAAGACGCTCTAGCAATGCATTGCAATGTCTTATTTGGTTTTTAGTTAACAAAGCGCAGGTCAAGGCAGTGGCGCTGGTGGTAAACACTATGCAAGCTATACTTAGGTGCGTGGGTTCGAATCCCGCAGAAAACTTTTTTTCAAAAATTTTTATTTTTTATTTGTTTATATTTGTATATTTATTATAAAATGCTTGCTGCCAATTGATGATAATTTATAAACATACGCATATGAATTTTGCATTTAAAGCAAAAACTAAAACAATTTTTCCGATTTGCCACGCTGTGTGGCAAGCAGTTTTTCTATGCATGCATATATGTATTTATGTGTAAGTGTATACACATCCAAAAGTGTATACATATTGCAAGAATTGCGATTGTATTGTTTTGTTTCGTCACAAGCTGCTGATCAGCTGGTCAGCTGATCAGCTGTGAATTGATTTAGGTTTAGCTAACGATTACATGTTGTTTTCAAAAGACCTAGGTTCGAATCCCGGTGGAAACTTTTTATTTATTAATCAAAAACTTATCAATTTTATTTTTTAAAATTTATTAATATTATTAAACTTATGTTAAAATGCTTTTTGCCATCTTAGCAATTGCTACTAAGCTATTATATGCATGAATTATGCAGTTGGCCACAACAAACTTCTTTGCCGATTGCCACGCCCCCAGTGGGCGTAGACGCATAATTTTTTGCCAGTTCTTAGAAAAGGCCGAGGCTAACATGACTGCAAAATTTTGTTGCTTACATTCCAATAATGCGAAAATTACAGGGTATTTTTCGATATGCCACGCCCCCAAAGAGGCTGAAAAATTATTTTTGGGGCATCGATAGAGGAGAACATTAGTAACTCAACCATCCAATTTTCAAGCTTCTAAATCTAAAACTGTAGGAGATATAAGCTTTTGCGGTTTGCCACGCCCCCTGTGGGCGTAGATATATCTACTATAGCTTATTAGTCTTGGGTTGTCAACCCGAGTATACATGCAAAATTTCAAGTCTTTAGTGTCAATAGTGTTCAAAATATAGCACAATTTGAAAAATCACTATATATTCAGGTCCGATTTACCACGCCCCCAATGGGCGTAGACATATAACTTTTTGATCGATCTTCTTAGAATCATAACATTAACTCACATGCAAAATTTCAACGTTCTAGCTTTAACGGTGTAGAAGATACGTATTTCCCGATTTGCCACGCCCCCCAATGGGCGTAGATATATCCGCCATAGCTTTTTGAACTTGGGTTGTCACCCGAGTATACATTTCAAATTGCAACTCTCTAGCTCATCATCTAGTATGATAACTTAACTATGGGCGGAAGAGTTTTCCGATTTGCCACGCCCCTAGTGGGCGGATCGGGAAAATTTTTACACTTTATAATTCGGGAGCATATATGAGTATATGGTTAGAATTTCAAGTCTCTAGCTCTAATAGCGCCGAAAAATATTGCGTTCATACGGACAGACGGACAGACGGACAGACGGACGGACGGACAGACGGACAGACGGACAGACGGACGGACAGCAAGACGGACATTGCACAAAACCAATATACTTTTTCCAATATACTACCAATATACTTTTTTTTTCGGGGACAAAGTATAATAAATTTACTATTCACGAAAAATACGAACCTTTCAATAAAATAAGACATATCATAGAATATGATACAGTAGATAACTTAATCCAAATACTTAAAGAATTTTTACAACCAAAAATAACGACAGGAATCCATTGCAGTCTTGAAGATCTATACGAAATACAGAATACAATAAGAAACACATTCACAAATAAATTTCTCTTTACCAGAAAATTCGTCTTAGATATCGAAAATAAAAACGACCAAGAAATTATTATAGAAGAAACACATGCTCGAGCTCATAGAGGTTTCGACGAAAGCCTTAAGCAAATTCTTAGGTATTATTATTGGCCAACGCTATACAAAGCTCTTAAACAATACATACGACATTGCGAAATCTGTAATAAAAATAAATACGATAGAAATCCAAAACAAATACTTATTTCCAAAGCACCCATTTCAAAAACAGAAAGTGAACAATTACACATAGACATTTTTTATGCTCAAAAATTATCATTTATCACTTGCATTGATGCTTATTCAAAATTTCTAGTTATTAAAGAAATCCATAACAAATCCGATATAGCCAATAAAGTATTAGAACTGATCCAAATCTTTCCATTCGCTAAATCAATAATGCTAGACAACGAACCTAGTTTTTCATCAGCACAATTTAAATCAACAATGTCCCGCTCAGGTATAGACATTTATTATACAGATCCCAGACACAGCTTAAGTAACGGCCAAGTAGAAAGAATTCATTCAACACTCATTGAAATTTCTCGATGCATCCAAGAAGAATTTAAATTAGTTGATTATTCTGAAATTATATACCGTGCAGTTAGATAATATAACAACACAATACAATCAACAACCCAACAAAAACCATATGAAATTCTATTTAACAAAATAGATCACTCTGAGTTATCCGCAAAGCTAGAATCAGCGCAATCCAAAATGCTAGACTACCATAACAAAAAACGAATACCAAAAAATTACCAAGTAGGCGAAATCATTTACGAAAAGAAACATGGCGAACGAAATAAACTACAACCCAAATATAAAAAACAAGTAGTTAAAGAAGATCTAGGAAATATAGTTAAAATAAATAATAGAGACCGTATAATTCATAAAGATAATATAAAATCCTAATAAAAATTTTTTTGTTTTTGTTTTTAGCATGATCATTTTGTACGTGCTAATTATTTTATTGCCTTTTTGCCGCTTCGATATCATAAACTACTCAAATGACGATTATGTTTTACTTGAGGATATTGATCATTTTTTACTATACGAAACATTTGGAGAAGTTTTTCACGTTACTAATTTAAGTTTTTATAATGATATATTTGAAAGAGAGCTAACATTTTTTGATAATAAAAACAACACTATTGACTGGGAAATAACAATGGAACTAAATTTAATTAAAACCCTTCTTTCTCAACTTACACCTCATAAGGTCTCTAAGCGAAGTATAAACGAATTAGGTACTATTTTTAAATTATTACAGGAACACCAGATCATGATGACATGCTAACAATTCAGAATAAAATAAATGAACTCATTGAAAATAATAATATACAAAATCAAATTAATTCTGCAATTTTCAAAGAAGTTACTAAAATTACAAATCTTTTAAAAAACATTAGATTCGATCAAGAAATCTTATTAAAACAAGTAAGAAGGCTCTAGTCGAGACGGCTCGACTACGAGATCCCCTGAACCCTGCCAAAAAGTGGTACTCTTCTTCTTTACGCACTTATGAGCGCGCGCTCTGCTGCAGTTGCTGCCGTGGCTTGGGGGTGGGCTGGGCTGAAATTTGGACGCTTATAACTCCATTTCTAGAAGGACGATCTTCATGAAACTTTCGAAATATATTAAGAGCATCTAAATGTACCCATTTGCCAAATTGCGAATGGGTACATTTAGAGGGCGAAGGGGGCGTGGCATCCAAAATCTGTAAATTACATAATCTGCGTATTCATAATATCTATCTAAATATTTTAATTTATAGTCTCTAGCTAAAACGGTGTAGAAGTTACGCTCAAAAAACCAAAAAAATGTAAACGAATTTTCGATTTTTTATCGATAATTTGGAAATGTGATGAGTTATCGAAAAAACAAAACAAACTCGTACTGCGTAGCTAACATACGAGTATTCATGTAAAATTTCAGCTCTCTAGCTTTTGTAGTTTCCGAAATCTCGACGTTCATACAGACGGACAGACGGACAGACGGACAGACGGACAGACGGACAGACGGACGGACGGACGGACGGACGGACGGACGGACGGACGGACGGACGGACGGACGGACAGACGGACAGGGCTAGATCAACTTATTTTTCGATGCTGATCAAGAATATATATACTTTATGGGGTCTGCGACTTCTCCTTCTGCCTGTTACATACATTTTCACAAAACTATTATACCCTGAATTCCCATTTTCAATGGGTTCAGGGTATAAAAATACCGTCTCAAACTATTATCACTTGACCTGCAAAATCTGCTAGACACTATTACATTTTCAAAAGCCAACATAATAAACCCAAAAATTTTAAATAAACAAGACATGATAAACATATTTAATCATGAAACATTTAATATTACTCTTATCGACCTCTTGGACATATCCTCTTTTTCAATTATCTCATACCAAGGTTTAATTATAGTTTTTATAAAATACCCAACTATAAATTATAAGTGTAATTATATCATGCTAAAGCAGTTTCCAGGTGGAAAATTATTCATAGACAATAAAATTACTAAATGTAAGAATACCTTTTATCGCATTAAAAATTTTAAAAGAGAAATTTATAACACTTTTGCTCAAATTGTTTACGAAAAGAATTTCTTCATAAATTTAGTTAATAAAGAATTCACTAGCTGTACGAAAATATCAGAAAAAAACAAGCCAATAGAAGTAATAACAGATGGCGCCATTTTAGTATCAGGAAAAAATTGCGTTAATAATACCTGGCTTAGAGGTACCTATCTCATAACTTTCAAAACCATTGTAACCATAAACAACATTACTTACACAAACGAAAAAGAAAAACTGCTCAACTATGTAAAACATAAGAAATTTACAGATTATTTAATTACTGATTACCAACCTTCTAATGACACTGAGCTATGATTAGAAAATACAAAGACTTTATCAAAAATTGTAATAGAATTAGAAAATAATCATACAAAAATTACATTTATTATATTTATAATGATTTTTATATTCATTATGATAAAGCTTCTCAAATTCTGTTCAAAGAACAATCTCAATCCTATTAAATTTTTATTTTCAAAGCCCTTAAATGATCAAAATATTCAAATTCAAAACCCGGATATGCTAAATGCCATAAACACTCAAATCGAATTTCTCATGAGAAATCGTTAAGAATCAGGGACGATTCTTCTTAAGAAAGGGGGGAGTTATCACCCAGCTACTCAAGCGACTCTTATGATAAATGTAAACAACTTTCAAATAGCATAACTCAGTCTCCCCAATCATAAACAACCTATAGCATCACGCCACTTGGCTCAGACATAAATATTCCCTACCCTATTCCCACAGAGTAAGCAGTTTTGGCTTCAACATAAACATAAGAATCTCTGCGCAGTTTCCAAGGGCTTTTTGAGTTAGCAACCAAGCTTTAACGTAAACAATTCATAATTTCACAACTCCGATATAGAATCACGTAAGCCACTCTTGTGAGCTTTCGAGCTTTTGAGCTTTGAGCTTTAATGAGGGAAGCTTTAACATAAACATTAGCTGACTTGCAGCATAAGATCATTTTTGTACTTCAGTTCAAATTTTGAGTTTAATAAATGAACACTAAGTTCACTATAATAAAATAAATTTTTTTATTAACTTGCAAAGGCAAGTTGATTAATTTGCACACTTATTTTTTGACATTAGAACCCCATCAACTTCGTATTTGCTCGGGTTTTTACTTTTAGGGTCGGGAGAAAAAAATTTCTGATGGCAAAATCATTCCGCTTCGAGCGCTCGACGGTGATGGTCGATTTTCAAAAAAGGCCTGACATGTGCCGCTCTTTCCCTTGCTCTCTTTCTCTTTCTGCCCTATGCTTTTTACTCTCTGCTCTCTTCTCACAAAAATATATGTATGCTGGCACAAACAGCAAGCAGCTCACAAAAATTGAAATTTCTTCTCGACGCGATCCCATTGGTTCCCTTCTGAGCGAAGGGTATACCGAATTCTTAAAGGGCTTTGCCATGTTCATGCGAAATGTTAGCGTTTTCATGATTATTTGTGGCAAGGGTATGAAAGTGTTGACGTGCATAACGAATATTATTTTTCGATGACCATACACACACACATTTACACTTCCTCGCTATATGTGTAAGCATTTATGTGCTTGTGTGCAATATTCTTGCTGCCGCCTGTAGAGCACTATTAGAACCCCAGCAGTTGATTTTCGTTCGTTTCGGTAGCTGATGTGAACTTGCATACGCACACACATACACATTTACACTTCCTTGCTATATGTGTAGGCTTTTATGTGCCTGTGTGCGATACACTTGCTGCATGTAGCAATTCTATTTTCCCAGCGATTGCTGTGGGTAGCTGATGTGAGCCTTTGAATTTGAATGAATGCTCTGCCTGGGGCATTTCCATGTTTCGTGCATGGGTCTCGAATATTGGGCGTGTGCCTACCTCAACTTTGAAATTAAGTAAACGATTTTGGGTTCGAATTGCAGGAAAGGTCAATTAATTTGTATTACCTGTTGCCTATAGGCAAAAAGGGCACATGTTATTCACATGTATAGATATACAGGTAAATTAGCCCTTTTATGCAAAAATTATGCATTCGTTATTTAGTCATATTTTCCACAAAATAATAAAAATTTACATGTATTTTATTAAATGTTTTATTTAATTTAAAATTCTTATTCACGACGAATCATTTTCAGTTTTCTTTTACTAAAATTACCCAAAATCGTTTACTTAATTCAAAATTGAGGTAGGCACACGCCCAATATTCGAGACCCATGCACGAAACATGCAAATGCCCCAGGCAGAGCATTCATTCAAATTCAAAGGCTCACATCAGCTACCCGCAGCAATCGCTGGGAAAATACAATTGCTACATGCAGCAAGTGTATCGCACACAGGCACATAAATGCCTACACATATATCGAGGAAGTGTAAATGTGTGTGTGTATGCATGCTCACATCAGCTACCCAACCGAACGAATATCAACTGCTGGGGTTCTACTAGTACTACAGGCAGCAAGAATATTGCACACAGGCACATAAAAGCCTACACATATAGCAAGGAAGTGTAAATGTGTGTGTGTATGGTCATCGAAAAATAATATTCGTTATGCACGTCAACACTTTCATACCCTTGCCACAAATAATCATGAAAACGCTAACATTTCGCATGAACATGGCAAAGCCCTTTAAGAATTCGGTATACCCTTCGCTCAGAAGGGAACCAATGGGATCGCGTCGAGAAGAAATTTCAATTTTTGTGAGCTGCTTGCTGTTTGTGCCAGCATACATATATTTTTGTGAGAAGAGAGCAGAGAGTAAAAAGCATAGGGCAGAAAGAGAAAGAGAGCAAGGGAAAAAGCGGCACATGTCAGGCCTTTTTGAAAATCGGCCATCACCGTCGAGCGCTCGAAGTGGAATGATTTTGCCATCAGAAAATTTTTTCTCCCGACCCTAAAAGTAAAAACCCGAGCATATACGAAGTTCAAAAAATAAGTGTGCACATTAACTTGTTCCAGTTGTCCAGTCTATGTGTTGTATGGTTAGTGCTCTAACTCTAAAGATGAATTAGCTAGAATTTTATAACTGGTTCCCGATAAATTCGTTTATCGATAACTTTGGAAATATACGAGTTATCGAATTTCTGAAACAAACTCGTACTGCGCGTGTAATATACGAGTCTAACACAAAAAGAATGAACTGGCTAGCTCTTATATCTTCGGAAATCGACGCGTTCGTACATACGGACGGACGGACGGACGGACGGACAGACGGATATGGCTATATCTCTATATCGGTGTGCAGAGCGAGGCAGTGGCGCTGCTTGGGTTCACAGAAAAGTTTTTCCAAATATGATTATTTTTATACCCTGAACCCATTGAAAATGGGAAATCAGGGTATAATGGTTTTGTTAAAAGTATGTAACAGGCAGAAGGAGGCGTGTCAGACCCCATAAAGTATATATATTCTTGATCAGGGTGACGAGAAAAGTTGATCTAGCCCTGTCCGTCTGTCCGTCCGTCTGTCCGTCTGTCCGTCCGTATGAACGTCGAGATTTCGGAAACTACAAAAGCTAGAGAGCTGAAATTTCACATGAACACTCGTATGTTAGTTACGCAGTACGAGTTTATTTTGTTTTTTCGATAACTCATCCCATTTCCAAATTATCGATAAAAAATCGAAAATTCGTTTACATTTTTTAGGTTTTTTGAGCATAACTTCTACATTGTTTCAGCTAGAGACTTCAAATTTGTATTAGATAGATAGATAGATATTATGGATACGCAGATTATGTAATTTACAGATTTTGGATGCCACGCCCCCTTCGCCCCCAATTAAAAAAAAACGCATTTCAAATACTAGAGACTTGCAATTTGGCATATAGATAGATTTAGATATTCTTAATCTACTTTGAAAATTTCATAAAGATAGTCCATCTAGAAATGGAGTTATGAGCGTCCAAAATTCAGCCCAACCCGCCTCCAAGCCACGACAGCAACTGCGCGGTTAGCAGAGCGCGCGCTCATAAGTGCGTAAAGAAGAAGAGTATCACTTTTTTGCTGGGTTCAGGGGATCTCGTAGTCGAGCCGTCTCGACTAGAGCCTTCTTACTTGTTTAATTTTGTTTATATAAGTTAATATTTCCCGTCCACAATTGTTTTGTATAACGAAATAAAGTCAAAGGTATGTTTGTTCTGTGCCTAAAAACTGAAATACGAAAAGATTCTTATGTGAAGTTATCCCTGACCTACATTTGCTGACACAGCGAGTTGGTCAACGGATTATGTGATTCGTACAGGGTACATTGACCGCTGCGCAAAGGTTCTTGGAATACGCTGACTGCAACATTGCTGTAGTATTATTTTGTGCAACGATCGAGTTCAGAAATTGCTGTTTATGAATAAAAAGATATTTGAGACGTTTAGCTTATTGTTGGCTCATTGCCGGTCGGATGTGTTAACTTCTCCCTCGTTAAAGGGAAGGCTGTCCTCGGATTTCTTTAAAAAGACAATAACAGCTCTGAGAGTAGTTTGTTGCCTATTTGCTTTCCATGTTTGAAATAATTTGGAAAGGACGACCAGAAGAATGATAGTGAGTACGATGAACACCATAGGCCATGTGATTAGCTTTTTCCCAACGTTGCCAATGTATTGTAGGTTTTTGAAATTTAGTCTTCGGAGGTATGGTAAGCTCAGAATTTCTTGATGACCAGTAATATTAATGAGCGTTGGACGTCTCCGGTCGATGCTTCTCATGGTCTTATATAGGGACCCGTTGATGCTAATTTCGTCATCGAGTGTCAGCAAAAATGTGCCATGGATAGTTTGGTATGCTCCGCTGTTCATTTTTATTGTAGCCGTTTCCTCATTTAGTATGATGATACTATCGTCCACCACTTCCAGCGGCTGAAGGGCACTGCTGTGCGCATGTCGCTGAAGGCAACTGAACGCTGAATGTTGAAGTGAGTGTAGTAGTGCAATTTCCAATTGGTAAAATTTTGTTACCACAGCACTATGGGTAAAAAGCCCGATTTTTTGGCATAAATCCAATTTTTTTTTTTTCAGTATCCGCCAACTGTTTTGCTTTTCTCATTTATAATACCCTAGTAGATGTAAAAATAATTTTTATAAAATTTTCAAGACTGCTGTTTATGTTTTGAGCTTCGTCAAAGTCAGCTGATGTAGGCTTGCATGTTAAATCGAAAAAAGCGCGGGAAATCATTCTCAACTTTCAAAGTGAATAAATCTTTTCAGTTTGAAGTAGTGAAAAAGTTTTGTTATGGAAAAAGTTCAAGAAGGTATGTCGAATAAGATCTTTGCAATTTATTTTGTAGTTCTGTGATTTATTGTTCAATTTTGTCATGTGTTGCTGTGTGTATTTTTAGATCAAAACTAATATTTACATGTGCGTTTCGTTAGACATAACTTGTGACCAGTCGAATGCATTTGAAAAGTTGAAATGACAAATTGTGTACTAATGTTTGCTAAATCCAATATTAAAAAGACATCTTGCCCATTTTTGCCCCTTTAAAAAATAATCGACATGTTGCAGTTGCACATGAGTTCAGCCATTCCGTGCTGCTTGGATTGTGGAACAGCAACAAGCGACAATATAGGGCAATAAAAGATTATATGGTCAAACAAAATAAGCAAAGACAACATTTCTAAAGATCAACTTAAATTAATTGACCAAAAAAATACTCTTCTTCTTTACGAACGTATGACCACGCGCTCTGCTAACCGGGCTGCTGCAGCCGTGGCTTAGGGGTGGGTTGGACTATACTTTGGGCTGAGCTTTGGACGCTGATAACTTCATTTCTAGAAGGAAGATCTTCATGAAATTTTCAGAGTAGATTAAGAGTAACTAAATGTACCTATGTGTCAAATTACAAGTCTCTAGTATTTGAAATGCGTTTTTTTCAAATTAGGGGCGGAGGGGGCGTGGCATCCAAAATCTAAAAATTACAAAATCTGCGTTACCATAATATCTATCTAAATATATAAAATTTAAGTCTTTAGCTAAAACGGTGTAGAAGTTATGCCCAAAAAACGTAGAAAAAAGTAAGTGAATGAAGGGGGAGGGGATGTGGGCGTGGTTCAATTTTGGAAAAAAAAAATTCGAAATTCTAAAAAACTCATACTAATATGTGTGCAAAATTTCAAGCTTCTATCTCTTCAGGGACAATTTATGCCAAAAAATCGGGCTTTTTACCCATAGTGCACAGTCAGCGTTGTTGTTGTCGCCTTTAAAATTTAATATTGTGCCATTATGCTGCACAGGAAAAATGATTATCTTTTTACATACTAGGCTAGGATATTTGATTATAAAGTGTACAAACTTATTATCATAGGCTAAATCTGTTACAGTTATAATTGAAGAGTGCTCATTTAAAATTTTTTTTTGGTCTTTCGAATCAGGAATTGCTGGGCTTATTATTTGTGTCTTTGCGAGTGTAATAGACAACATTATTATCTCAAGATCTGAAATTACAATTCTATTTCGTGCGAGTAACGTTTCGTAAAGGTGACCTGAGTCGATCTGTTTTTCTTTTGCAAATTTAGTTATAGTTTTTATAGATTATGTTAAATTAGTTATTCTCTCTTAGATTTTTATATTTATTACTGACTGCCTATTAATTGCTTCGCTTAGCTTTAGATGATTGAATTTTAATCCTTCGAAGTCTTTAAAGTCTGGAGTTCCAGCAACAATCTTAAGACCTGTTCCCAGAATATTTATACTCCTTGTCTGTCTATGATGGATGTTAACTGTATCTAAAAGTGTTCTGATATGTCCTATGTCTGATTCAAGGATTTTCTTCATGTGAGACTGTGGGAAGTGTATCATTAAAGAATTTGTTTCCTCGGTAATTTCTGAGTACATGCTTAGATTAGAGGAATGTCTAAGAAGTTTGAACTCCTTCCAAATAACTGCCATTCCGTCCATTACCGGTATGTAGTCCAAGTTAGTGTAGTCGATGATCTTTCCGGTTGTTATCGCTACGAAAGTAGGGATCACCAAATCCAAATCCTAATAAAGATATTAGATATTAGAATTTGTGCCATGGGGATATTTTATCTTAAATTATCCTTATGTACTTCCCTCCCCTTTATAAAAACGGTTGTCCCCAAATCGGCTCTACAGTAGCCTCCTCAAA
This sequence comes from Drosophila koepferae, assembly GCA_030914345.1. NCBI lineage: Eukaryota > Metazoa > Arthropoda > Insecta > Diptera > Drosophilidae > Drosophila > Drosophila koepferae. The sequence continues at coordinate 26,196 of JAUESR010000176.1, read as the reverse complement.
TAAGGGCGCTAACTTATTTCGAGCCTTTTATTTAATTTCATAAGGATATTGTCACCTACTTGGAAGGTTCTGTTTTTTTTCTGTCTCTGTTATGTCTTTGTCATAGTAATTCCTGTGCTACATTGATTCTGTCTCTTATTTCAGTTTCAAAATCAGGTGGCGATGAATGTATTACGTTGATCGGCTTTTCCTTTATAACAGAATGAATTGTTCTGTTATAGATTGTGTTAAATTATTAATTCTTTCAGGTGGCGATGAATGTATTACGTTGATCGGCTTTTCCTTTATAACAGAATGAATTGTTGAATTTTTCAAAGTCTGGAGTTCCAGCAACAATCTTAAGACCTGTTCGCAGAATATTTATATATTGTAGCTTGTAAAATTAACTCGATTGTTTTTCAAGCTTTAAACATCTCGCAATTTCCGCGAGAGTACTGTGGAATCTCTCTACTTGACCACTTGATGTTCTATGGAGCGGAGGGGAATTTACAATGTCGACGTTCAAACGATTTTTTAAGAGTGTTCGAATTGTTTCTGTATTTATTGATGGTTCATTGTCGCAATATACAATTTTGGTGCGGGGGTAAAAGTTCATGAGTTGTAGAATAAGTGGTTCAATGTCCACTATAGTTCTTGAGGTTATAGGTTGAACAATTGCAAACTTTGAAAATTTATCAATACAAGTTAAGAAATATTTCTTGTCTGTTGAAAAAATGTCTATGTGGATGCCGGTCATATTTTGACTTATTACAAATCTTGCAATTCGCAACTATTTCATTAGCCAAATGAGTCATTTTAGGGAAAAAATAATCTTGGATAATTTGCTTTATATTTTCCTGAACTGCTCTATGAGCTCTGCTATGTTCTGCAATTATTATTGTTTCTGCTCGTTTTTGTCAAGGACATCTATGACCTTGTTGGAATGCCAGAATTTAGTTGAAGGGAAGGTTTTGACTAATGTGTTTTGAATAAATGCTAGCGTTGGTAAATCACATTTAATCGCATTCACCACGTCTTTTTTAACCGCATCGCAGACCTTCTCCACTAAGTTTGCTCTATTTTTGAAGCATATGGATGTCGTGTTTTTTGTCCGAACATAACAATAATTTTCTCAAAGGCCGTATTGCCTTCTTTTTTTTTTGTCTGTGGACTCAATGATGTATGTTAACGACAGTTCGCTATGTATAGTGGCCAGGTCAGATGGAGCATTTTCTTCTAGGTCATAAAGGTTTTGCCTTGAAAGAGCATCGGCGACAAAATTTTCTTTTCCCAGTTTAAAGAAAATGTGAGCGGTATGCTCATCGATTAATGACTTCCATCTCTTTATTATACCCTGAACCCATTGAAAATGGGAAATCAGGGTATAATGGTTTTGTTAAAAGTATGTAACAGGCAGAAGGAGGTGTGGCAGACCCCATAAAGTATATATATTCTTGATCAGGGTGACGATAAATGTTGATCTAGCCCTATCCGTCTGTCCGTCCGTCCGTCCGTCTGTCCGTCTGTCCGTCTGTCCTTCCGTCCGTCCGTCCGTCCGTATGAACGTCGAGATTTCGGAAACTACAAAAGCTAGAGAAATTTCACATGAACACTCGTATGTTAGTTACGCAGTACGAGTTTGTTTTGTTTTTTCGATAACTCATCCCATTTTCAAATTATCGATAAAAATCGAAAATTCGTTTACATTTTAAAGGGTTTTGTGGGCATAACTTCTACATCTTTTTAGCTAGAGACTTCAAATTTGTATACTTAGATAGATATTATGGATACGCAGATTATGTAATGCCACGCCCCCTTCGCCCCAATTAAAAAAAAACGCATTTCAAATACTAGAGACTTGCAATTTGGCACATAGATAGATTTAGATACTCTTAATCTACTTTGATTAGATTAAATATAGTCCATCTAGAAATGGAGTTATGAGCGTCAAAAGTTCATCCCAACGCGCCCCCCAAGCCGCGACAGCAACTGCGCGGTTAGTAGAACGCGCGCTCATAAGTGCGTAAAGAAGAAGAGTATCACTTTTTTTTTGCAGGGTTCAGGGTATCTCGTAGTCGAGCCGTCTCGACTAGAGCCTTTCTTACTTGTTTTTGCATTGGGATTCTTATCCGGAACTGCAAATGTTAATGGTTAGTGATCAGTATAAATGTTTCATTTTTTTACACCATAAAGATAGTTTCAAGAAGCTCACGTTCATTCGTTGTGGTTTGGCTAAAGACGCAAAATCTTTTATAAAGCACCTGTAATAGCTTGCTAAACCAAGGAATGATCTAAGATGGAACAAAGTAGTTGGCTGCTCGAATTTGCCGATTGCTTCCACTTTGCTGGGATTGGTTTTAATGCCGCCACGGGACACTACAAATCCAAGATACTCAACTTGCTCTTTAAAAAAAATGAGACTTTTCTCGTGATACCCTCATGTTAGCATTAAATAATTTGTCTAATACCCAGGCAATGTGATATACGTGGTTTTCCATGTCTTCTGAGAATATAATCACATCATCTACGTAAACGTAGCACGATTTGCCGATCTGCTCCCGAAGTACATCATCAATTGCTCTTTGGAATATTCCAGGAGCATTTTTTAGACCGAAAGGAAGTCGCAGAATTCATACTTCCCGTTTCCTACTGAAAATTCGGTGTTTTCTCTATCTTTTTCCGCGAGAAGGATTTCATGGAATCCCGATTTTAAGTCAAGAGTTGAGAAATATTTTGCCTTCCCTAGGTTTGAGAGGATAGCTACTATGTTCGGTATAGGATATTTGTCGTCGACCGTTTTTGAATTTAATTTTATAAAATCGATGAGAAGACGCTTTTTCTTGTTTCCCTGCTCGTCTACTCCTTTTTTATCGACTACCCACACCGGATTGTTATACGGCGAAGTGGATGGTCTAATAATATTATCCCTCAGCATGTTGCTTGTTTAATTATTAACGAACTCAGTTACTCCTAGTAGGTACCGATAAAATTTTGAGTAAATTGCCTCGTCGTCTTCAGTTCCTATTGTAGCAATGATGTTAGTATTCTTTGGAAGAGCTTCGTTAAGGTAAGCGCAAAACGCCTATTTTCTCTTTTAGCATGCTTTTGAATTTTTTTTTCAATCTCTTGAGGAACTACAATACTTTCTATTTCTGTAAAGTTGACATTTGGGCATTTTTTAAATTGAATTTTCTCAGATCTAGATTCAGTTTCTAGGGTTTTATTTTTGAAGTCTAGTGTTGCGTTAACTTTATTAAGAAGGTCAAGTCCTATTATTCCATCAAAACTTGTTGAGGTACATGCGACATTGAAATATGTCTTTTCATTACACATCTTAATTCCGGAATAGGTTTAATGTAATTTTTAGAAGCGCCTGTGTCAATGAGTAGTTGTATTGTTTTACCTGCTATCGTTCGCTCTATGAACGGTATCAGGGAACTGTGTCTAAAAAATTCAGCTCTTGTAGTTGATCCTCATCATAAAAGTCTGATACTTCGGATTCTGCAAACTGTTTGGTATTCCTGCTCTAAATTTTCTGAATTTTCCTCTTGAGAGATATGATTTACTCTCTGTTTGCTATTTGCTCTTTTCGAAACTTGATTTTGATATGAGATATTAAGAGGGTTACCTTGATTTACTTGTCTCGGTTGTCTGAATATAGAAGAATTATCAACTTCCATTGGTTGAGGCGGTTCTTGTTTTGGACCATGGTTATTAAATTGTGGCTTATGCTTATAGAAAGGATTTTTCCTTGTTGTGAGTTATTTTCTAGAGTGAAATTTCTTTGATGTCTTTGCTCATAACAATGAGCTTTTTCCTAACTATTTCTTGAAAAACTACTTGCGAACTGGAACCGTTCGTGATTGGATTCTACTTCTTGGGCTAAGGCCAGATGGTGGCAGATGGTAAATTTTTTGGTCTTGCCGAGAAAAGAATATCACTCAGGGATTTCTTAGCTTTCGAAATAAATACTCTCAATGCGTTCGATCTATACTTTTCGTTCATTAAAGTAGCCAACTGTTGGTCATAGGTTATTGTTGTTTTATTTGTTAGAAGTGTTAACTTTTTTTCTATTTCCCCATAATATTGGACTATTGTGAGGTTTCCTTGACGCAAAACGGACAATTCTTGTTCAATTATATAGAGAGGCCGCTTATCGGTATATATAAAGTCGAGTATGTTGATAATCGCCTTGAAATTTAGTGGTATGCTGTACGAAGATAACACCATATCGGCAGGACCCCTTACTTTAATTCTAATTATGCCCAATGCTTGGTAATGTCTTGAGCTTCCAACATAGTCCTCAAAAACTTTATACGCTGTGTGTGCGGCTGTACGCCATGAAACATATGCTTCGATTTTTCCGTCAAACTCGGGTACAGATCTAAACTTTCCTAACACCGGACGTTACGATCTATAACTGCATCTTCGAGAACTTCCACCTCGGGTACGGACACTGCTATTTTCTGTAATTCTTTTTTCATAACCTCCATCTGTTTTTTAAATATTGTAGCTTGGTTTTCGAGTGCAGAATTAACAGTAGATTTGTAATAATAATATGCCTATCGACGAAGCGATAGGCATTTTTGTTTTTACTTGGTTTGGTATGAATCTGACCTTTAAATCTCCTATTAGTTCTTCCAACTCAGTGTCAAGTTCGTCAACTTTACGTTCACTCATAAGATTGTCACTGTTTGTCTATTAAAATTTATTGTGTGCAAATATTCAAATTTCAGGCACTTGAGTTTAATGTATTTTATATTTAATATATTTTGTTTATTTTATTTATTTTTTAGATGAGCACCCCACTTACATGACTTTCTCAGCTTTGTTTGTTTCGATCTAATGTTAAGTTATTCTAATGTTGTTTTTTTTTTTTTTTTGCTGCGTTGTTTGTTTTGTTGCAGTTCCCGCGATGCCGATCCAGCGTTGCTGCTTACAAATTTTGGGTTGAGAAGTTCGAACCACCATTGGGCGCCAGTTAATATTTGCCGTCCACAATTGTTTTGTATAACGAAATAAAGTCAAAGGTATTTTTGTTCTGTGCCATTTTAATGTTCAAATCAGACTAAAAACTAAAATACAAATCAGACTAAAAACTATATTTGCTGACACAGCAAGTTGGTCAACGGATCATGTGATTCGTACAGGGTACGTTGACCGCTGCGCAAAGGTTCTTGGAATACGCTGATTGCAACATTGCTGTAGCATTATTTTGTGCAACGATGGAGTTCAGAAATTATGAAAAGATATTTGAGACGTTTAGCTCATATATGTATGTTTAATATTTGTATATATTGGAACTTCATCGATTTGGTTTCGGTGCTTATACTTCCACGTTTCTTTCTAAACTGCCTGACAATGCCAGTGTTATTCCTCAGCATAGCTCCGAACCACACTCGACGACAGCGTTGTAACGCTCTCGTCTCGCTAAAACGGTACTTCCTAAAGCGACAAAATGCAAAGAACCAATCAGAGCGCAATTAGCGGCTGATGCAATATTACTAATATGATGAAATTAGGAATTCTGGTGAGAACCAAAATTTCCATACACAGCCCCACACACACACACAGTGCGTGCATACAGTTTGCTTTGACATATGTAGGATTCTGGTGTAAACCAGAATATCCATACACACATACACAGCCACACACAGCGCGTAGCTGCAGTACGTGGCAACAATAACATACAGTGCGCTCCGACACGGCCATCCTGACCTTGACACGTCCTCGTGTAGTACTCCCAATTTTAGATTCAAATTTACTCGTGTAATGTCCAAATATCAAGTTCAAAGACACCTTTTGTGTTTCATAACATAAACTGAACTTAAGCTTTTATTCTAAACCATAACATACAGAGTATCTTCTTCTTCTTTTTTTTATGTTGTTATTTTTTTGACAGAATTCATAAATTCACTTAAATTTTAACAAAACAATTAATCATCGCACTATGAACGTGCGCCAGAAAATGAATGTCCAATATATAAAAATTACAAATAAAACAAAATAATAAATTTAATTCATCGTCTCACTTGGACGGAACATTCTCAGTCTCAAGTATATTCTCTGATAAGCTCTGATTTTCATTATAAATATCCAATTCATCAGTAATTTTTCCATCTGGAATTCTATTAATGTCTTCGTGACAGTATTTGTAAAGTTTATTTGTTAACGACTTTAACATATACCTGTCCCCTTCCATGACTTCAGTAACCAAAAATGGGCCTTAAAGGCCTTAACGCAGCTTTCTGTGTCTATTTTAAGGGTGTGACCGATGACATATTCTTTTAGGTCGCTTTTACTGCTCAACTTTCCGGAAATGTCTATGTGAACAGTGTGCAGACCCCATAAAGTATATATATTCATGATCAGGGCGACGAGAAAATTTTTATAGCCATATCCGTCTGTCCGTCCGTCCGTCTGTCCGTCTGTCCGTATGTTTGAACGCGTCGATTTCCGAAGATACAAAAGCTAGAGAGTTCATTCTTTTTGTGTCAGGTCCGTATATTGCACGTGCAGTACGAGTTTGTTTCAGAAATTCGATAACTTGTATATTTTCAGAGTTATCGATAAACGAATTTATCGGGAACCAGTTATAAAATTCTAGCTAATTCATATGTAGAGTTAGAGTCTCCAAGTCTTCTGCATATATATAGAAACTAATTTAATACAATTTCGGTTTTGTCAGATTTTGGATTCCGGTCCCAAATTCGCTCCCACACCCCCAAATGTGTAAAAAATGCATTTAAAATACTAGAGACATACAGTTTGGTTTGGCATATAGATATGAATATCATAATCTCAATCTGAACATATCAATACGATTGTCCATCTAGAAAAAGAATTATTAGTCTATAAAGTTTTCGCAGCAAAACCCATGTGGCGCAGCGAGCAAGGCAGCAGACAGCAAGACGCATTGCAGGCGTACATACATACATACATATGTATGTATGTATGTATATGTGTACAAGCGTAGATCAGCGTGTGGTTGCGATCGTACACATTTATGCATGTAAAGCTAATTGTTAAAGAGTTATGATTTCTAAAAAAACGTAAAATGTTAAATAGAATATGTAGATCATATGCTGAAACTCTCATTACATTCCATTATATATTTTAAAAATTGTAAAAAAATTAAAATAACAATGGAAATGCAAGCAACGTTGAGCAATGCAAATCAAATTTCGTATGCGTGTTCACATACAGTGCACTGTCGCGCTGGTCACTGGTGACTTCAACAGCTGGCACAGAAACTGGGGCTCAAATACAAACAACTCTAGAGCGAAAACTTTAGAAAAATTCATTGCCCAATCAAACTACATCCTACTAAACGACGGTTCACCAACACATCTAAGCACACACTAACGAACATCGACGTAACCTTCAGCAGCCCTATACTAAAAATTGACAGCACACGACAGCAGAAAACGACCATGGCAGCGACCACTTTCCGATTCTAGTATCCCTCTTCACGTCTACAACAGACACACAACACACAACAGCCAAACCTCAATTTATTACCGACAAAGCAAACTGGGAATAATTCTCAAAATTAACAGAAGAACTGTCCCTACAGTTACCAACAAGCACGAACATAAATAAAGAAGCAGATACAATAAACAAAATTATAATTTCCAGCGCGCACGGATCAATCCCCCAAACACACCCTATGGCCCGCCCCCACAACAGACGAAAAGAAAAGAAGGTGGCACAGACTAGAAGAGAAATAACGATAGAAAACATCATACAATTTAAAAAAGCTAACGCAACCTTTAGACTTACCCTAAAAAATTCTTTTAAAAACTGTATTAAACAATTTACCGAACAAATATCCCTCGACAACCAACCCAAAAGAATCTGGAGCAATATTCGAAGATTTTGCGGGCTTAACCCCCAAAAACACATCCACTACATCCTCAACCCCAACACAAATACACACTCCACCAACAAACAAGAAATTTCAGAACTTTTTTGCAAAAACTTTTCAGAAGTAGCATCCACTGCATCCTCAACCCCAACACAAATACACACTCCACCAACAATCAAGAAATTGAAGAACTTTTTTTCAAAAACCTTTCAGAAGTAGCATCCACAACTTTACCAACATTTTCACTAACTCAAAACGCACAGCACTCAACAACAGACACAACACATATACCCCCAAAAGAGATCCTTAGAAATAGAAAAGCCAAATAACCTTCATCGAATTTACAGCAGCACTTTACATACTAAAAGGCAAAACACTTGGACTGGACAGAATAAATTACACTAGACCTAGACCTAGACCTAGAGAGCGCCATACTTACCATTCCCCAAGCTTACAAACCTAAATCTGACAAAACATCACTAAACTCATACCGACCAATATCCCTCAACTCATGCCTATCAAATATCCTAGACAAAATAATAGTAAAGTGACTCTCAATAATATCACTTGATTTTGCGAGAGCATTCGACAGAATTGGAATACACTCAATACTCGACCAACTGACCGACTGGAAAACTGGACCAAAAATACTTAACTACATAAAAAACTTCATGACCAACCGAAAAATTACAGTACGCATCAACACAGCCTTCTCATGCAAGCACATGCATGTTTGCAGAAAACACAATTGCAACTGCAACCTAACTACAACACAAATACTAAAAAAAAGAGACAACACAGACAATACAGGTGGAAATCCCAAACAGTTCAAATGCAGTCTCTGACAAGCAACCAACATAATTAAATGCCTCTCAAACCCAAAATTCAACTGTAATACATCCACACTAATAGACATAACCAAATCAATTCTGGTCGCAAAAAACGGACTACGGACTCCCTATATACGGAAATTGCCCAAAATCAACCATACGCCCCATTAAATCGGCAATTAACACAGGCTTTAGAATCTCTGGGAGCATTCAAAGAACTGCCACCCAAAATAGAAAAAAATTTAGCAAACACACACCCAGAAACATACCGGGCAGAATTCAACTTAAAGAAAACTGAAGACACCAACAAATACACTTACATATACACAGACGGATCCCAAACCCACTCATCTCCACCCTCGCCATCACATACGAAACAACATACATAAAATCGGGTCTTCTGTCCCACTACTCATCGGTGTTTTCAGCCAAAATATTAGCAATTGCGGAAACCCTAAATATTTTCAAAAATATTAGGGGTAAATATTGCATATGCCCGGACTCTTCATCCGCCATAGACGCAATAATCAACACAAACAATAGCGAATATATATAAATAAAAATAACCTAACAGAAACCTCCACCTGGTATCAAAACATAAATCACAAGGAATACAACAGCTATCACGTACATGGCAAGCAACAAACGTTTTTTCCAATACATACATACAGATTTACACATGTACACACTATACGAGTATACATTCAATTTTCTATGTTTGCATTCCAGAATATTCTAAGAATTGTGACTGAATTGTGAATTTTTCGATTGTTTTATCAAAAGGCGCTCAAGCAATGCGTTATTTGGTTTTAGCTAGCGAAGTTCAGATCATGGCAGTGGCGCTGGTGGTAAGCGGTATGCAAGCTATACTTATGTGCATGGGTTCGAGTCCCGCAGAAAACTTTTTTCAAAAATTATTATTTTTAAATATTTTTTTATCTATATATATTTATTATAAAATGCTTGCTGCCAATTGATAATAATTTATAAACATACGCATATGAATTTCGCATTTAAGCAAAAACTAAAACTGGCGTGGCAAGCAATTTCTTCTATGCATGTTTGTATGTGTATACACATCCAAGTGTGTATACATATTCAGCTGATCAGCTGTGAATTTATTTAGGTTTAGCTAACGATCACATGTTAGTTTCAAAAGACCTGGGTTCAAATCCAACTGGTGACTTTTTATTTATTAATCGAAATTTTTTATTTTTTAAATTCATTAATATTTTTATATTTATGATAAAAGGCTTCTGCCATCTTAGCAATTAATACTAAGCTATTATATGCATGAATTATGCAGTTGGCCACAACAAACTTCTTTGCTGATTTGCCACGTCTCCAGTGGGCGTAGACGCCTAATTTTTGGCTAATTCTTAGAAAGAGCAAAATAGCAAAATTTGGTTGCTTACATTCCAAAAATGCGAAATTTACAGGGTATTTTTCGATATGCCACTCCCCCAAAGAGGCTGAAAATTTATTTTTGGGTCATCGATAGAGGAGGACATTAGTAACTGAACCATCAAAATTTCAAGCTTCTAGCTCTAAAACTGTAGGAGATATAAACTTTTGCGGTTTGCCACGCCCCTGTGGGCGTAGATAAATCTACCATAGCTTATTGATCTTGGGTTGTCAACCCGAGTATACATGCAAAATTTTAAGTCCTAGTATCAATAGGGTTCAAAATATAACACAATTTGAAAAATATATTCAACTATATTTTCAGGTCCGATTTGCCACGGCCCCAATGGGCGTAGACATATAACTTTTTGATCGATCTTTTTAGAATCATAACAATAACTCACTCAGCGTTCTAGCTTTAACGGTGTAGAAGATACGTTTTTCCCGATTTGCCACGCCACCAATGGGCGTAGATATATCCGCCATAGCTTTTTGAACTTGGGTTGTCACCCCGAGTATACATTCCAAATTGTAACTCTCTAGTATGATTACTGGCCTATGGGCGCAAGAGTTTTCCGATTTGCCACGCCCCGAAAAATATTGCGTTCATACGGACAGACAGCAAGGCGGACATTGCTCAAACCCAATAGACTCCTTTTCCCTCTTTGGGAACAAAGGCTAATGAGGTTGGCAAACCAGAAGATTTACATTTAAAATTTACAAAAAAAATAAAATTGTTTGTTAACAACAATAATTTTAAAGATTGAGATTACTTTCCTATGTAATATTTTGATCAACTAGCAACGGATGGGTTGTCGTCATACCCATTAGGATTTAAAACTGTCTTGCGAGATGACGTTGACGATTCAATCTCAGGAGGCAATTCAGTTGAAGAAGTTGGCGACATTATACAACAAACAACAAATCTTCTTGGTCAAGGAAACTGCAATTTGAGTCGACACTGTTCGAGGAGTTTCAGAAACTGATCAGGAAAGGATAACTTCGTGTTTCTCTTTTGAGCAGTTACGATCCGCTAAGATTGCTCGGACCAATTGTAACTAGGGCCAAAATCATCTTGCAGCGCATGTGGAGAAATAAGTTGCAATGGGATGAGAACCTACCACAACCATTGGAAATGACTTGGAGTGAGTTATTAAGGACTTTCATCAAATTAGCCATTCAAGTTCACGTACTCTGTTCCAAGGCTAGCTAGAGTCGCCCCCTAAGCTTGAGTTATGCGCTGCCACTTGTTAAGCGAAATAAACAAAATGAGTTGGTTCGAATGTGAGATGCATTGTTGATCAGATTCAGCCGTGGTCTTATTGTGTCTAAAAGAACAGCCAACCAAATTAAATGTGTTTGTCGCTATCAAGATTTGTGCCATACAGCAATATGTAGATATCTCTATGCCATTCCAGCACATAAATTCATTCAGAATAATGAAACGCATTTCTGCTTACATACACAAATTCATCAGGAAAATAAAGTCGTCTGAATTGTCAGCTGCTAATCTGAAAATAAAGAGTTCAGTAGCAGCCTGAATACTCTGTCGTACAAAATGGAAAGGATATATATTCGTTTTTCGCTCTCCTCCGCTTATTTATGTTTTTGGTCAACTTAGAGTTCGTGGTCGTTAGCGACACTTTACTCTCGACTTCGATACGCGTCACCCAATTATCCTACTCAAAAAGAAACACCATTCAGGAGGCAAAACATCGTCTCGTTGAGCATATAGTGGCGTATTTGCCTAAGGATCGTGCACAGTGTTCACCGGCATTCACAGTCACTAGAGTGCTGTTGGGCCAGGAGCATCGCACTGAAGCTCAAAATTACTGCATCCTCGTTCACGGATCGGGAAAAGTGAATAGGTGCATTACCATGTTGGACAGTCCACTATAGGTCTTGAAAAAGATTTTGGAAATGCGGAAAAAACAGTTTTAGCCCGGTGTCAAGAGTTCTTTTCGTTTATGCACGATGTCAAAAATATATAGCATCTAGTAATTGCTGCAAGTTGTAATTCTACTATGTTAATCTTTTCTTTGTCATTCTCATTCGCTCTTAGTGCACTCACACACTTCTACACATACATATGTATATTTTGACTTTCTTTTCTTACTTTCTTCCACTTGCTTTTTTCTATTCCTTAAACTCAATTATTCTGTAAGAACTTTGCCTACACAAATACTACGGACCCGGCATTAAATTAATAAATAATAAGCTAAGTAAATTAAATCCTATTGGCTTGTATTTGAGCCTTCGTAAATGATTGGAGCCAGATTTGCTAGAAAAACTAAGTAACTTCCAATCTCTTGCATTTTCAGAGCATTAACATATACATACAAAGACAATTAATGTTTAATTGAATGTCTTCTAAATAATCATTGTTTAGTGTCTTATTGAAACCACAAACAGAAGCAGCTTTCAATGCTTGCAATTTGCATTGCTATACCCATTGTGCAACTAAAATATTTCTTTTGATCAATGCTGTTAACAAGAATAATAACTCTTTCCTTGCGGTATAGGGACTGAAAATCTTGTATAATGCCCATGGCAAGGGGCTGCAGCTTGGATATGGCAACATGAGAATTTTCACTATGCGTCGTACAGTTGACTATCAATAACAATATCATTGAATTTTTAGCTGTCATGGTGTCATTTAATACTTGACCCCATTCCTTAAAAATGATCATCCAGGCCTTTGTGCCGATAATTCACTTTGCTGACTTCCCAATAAACATGTTCTTTCCATGTTTACAGGAAATAATCGTTTTTTTTTATAAGAAATCTTAAAGCATATATGTATGTATATTTTTGATCAGGGGACGAGCTGAGTCGATACAGTCATGTCCATATGTCTGAACGCGTCGATTTCCGAAAATATACATAAGTGAGACTTCATTCTTTTTGTGTTTAGTCCGTATATTGCACGTGCAGTACGAGTTTCTCATTATACACTGAACCCATTGAAAATGGGAATTCAGGGTATAAAAGTTTTGTGAAAATATATGTAACAGGCAGAAGGAAATGTAGCAGACCCCATAAAATATATATATTCTTGATCAGCATAAAAATATAAGTTGACTAGTAAATAAGGCGCACTCCGTTTCGCCACCAGATAGATTCGTTTTTGGTAATATTTCGTTTGGGGATTAAAACATGAAGAAAGATTATTATTATTTTTTATACCCTGAACCCATTGAAAATGGGAAATCAGGGTATAATGGTTTTGTTAAAAGTATGTAACAGGCAGAAGGAGGCGTGGCAGACCCCATAAAGTATATATATTCTTGATCAGGGTGACGAGAAAAGTTGATATAGCCATGTCCGTCTGTCTGTCCGTCCGTCTGTCCGTCTGTCCGTCTGTCCGTATGTTTGAACGCGTCGATTTCCGAAGATACAAAAGCTAGAGAGTTCATTCTTTTTGTGTTAGGTTCGTATATTGCGCGCGCAGTACGAGTTTGTTTCAGAAATTCGATAACTTGTATATTTGCAAAGTTATCGATAAATGAATTTATCGGGAACCAGTTATAAAATTCTAGCTAATTCATCTTTAGAGTTAGAGTCTCCAAGTCTTCTGCATATATATAGATACTAATTTAATACAATTTCGGTTTTTTGTCAGATTTTGGATTCCGGTACCCAATTCGCCCCCCACACCCCCAAATGTGTAAAAAATGCATTTCAAATACTAGAGACATGCAGTTTGGTTTGGCATATAGATATGAATATCCTAATCTTAATCTGAACATATCAATACGATTGTCCATCTAGAAACAGAATTATTAGTCTATAAAGTTTTCTCATCAAAACCCATGTGGCGCAGCAAGCAAGGCAGCGACACAGCATGACGCGCACATACATACATACATACATACATATGTATATGTGTGCAAGCGTAGATCAGCGTGTGGCTGCAATCGTACATATTTGTGCATGTAAAGCTAAATGTAAAAGAGTTATGATTTCTAAAAAAAACTAAAATGATAAATAGAATATGTAGATCATATGCTGAAACTCTCATTACATTCCATTATATATTTTATAAATTTTAAAACAATTAAAATAACAATGGAAATGCAAGCAACGTTGAGCAACGCAAAGCAATTTTCGTATGCGTGTGCACATATACACACAAAACATCTTGGGCCGTTTTCTATGTTGCTATGCGTGCATATTCTAAGAATCATAATTGTTTTTGAATTGCGTTAGCATTGTCTTTGAATTGTATTTGTATTTTCAGCCACTGCTTTAGTTTTTTTTTCGTATATGCCGAATTTCATTCGTTTTCGCTAATTTGTCGTTTAAGTGAGCCGTGGTGTAGATAGCTAGGCAGATGCAACGAATGTGGGTGTCGCAGGTTCAAGTCCCGGTTGAGCCATTCATAATTTGTTTTTATGTATATATATATATAGGTATATATTTTTATACCCTGAACCCATTGAAAATGGGAAATCAGGGTATAATGGTTTTGTTAAAAGTATGTAACAGGCAGAAGGAGGCGTGGCAGACCCCATAAAGTATATATATTCTTGATCAGGGTGACGAGAAAAGTTGATATAGCCATGTCCGTCTGTCTGTCCGTCCGTCTGTCCGTCTGTCCGTATGTTTGAACGCGTCGATTTCCGAAGATACAAAAGCTAGAGAGTTCATTCTTTTTGTGTTAGGTTCGTATATTGCGCGCGCAGTACGAGTTTGTTTCAGAAATTCGATAACTTGTATATTTGCAAAGTTATCGATAAATGAATTTATCGGGAACCAGTTATAAAATTCTAGCTAATTCATCTTTAGAGTTAGAGTCTCCAAGTCTTCTGCATATATATAGATACTAATTTAATACAATTTCGGTTTTTGTCAGATTTTGGATTCCGGTACCCAATTCGCCCCCACACCCCCAAATGTGTAAAAAATGCATTTCAAATACTAGAGACATGCAGTTTGGTTTGGCATATAGATATGAATATCCTAATCTTAATCTGAACATATCAATACGATTGTCCATCTAGAAACAGAATTATTAGTCTATAAAGTTTTCTCATCAAAACCCATGTGGCGCAGCAAGCAAGGCAGCGACACAGCATGACGCGCACATACATACATACATACATACATATGTATATGTGTGCAAGCGTAGATCAGCGTGTGGCTGCAATCGTACATATTTGTGCATGTAAAGCTAAATGTAAAAGAGTTATGATTTCTAAAAAAAAACTAAAATTATAAATAGAATATGTAGATCATATGCTGAAACTCTCATTACATTCCATTATATATTTTATAAATTTTAAAACAATTAAAATAACAATGGAAATGCAAGCAACGTTGAGCAACGCAAAGCAATTTTCGTATGCGTGTGCACATATACACACAAAACATCTTGGGCCGTTTTCTATGTTGCTATGCGTGCATATTCTAAGAATCATAATTGTTTTTGAATTGCGTTAGCATTGTCTTTGAATTGTATTTGTATTTTCAGCCACTGCTTTAGTTTTTTTTTTCGTATATGCCGAATTTCATTCGTTTTCGCTAATTTGTCGTTTAAGTGAGCCGTGGTGTAGATAGCTAGGCAGATGCAACGAATGTGGGTGTCGCAGGTTCAAGTCCCGGTTGAGCCATTCATAATTTGTTTTTATGTATATATATATATATGTATATATTTTTTTTTTATTATTTATTCTTTTGTATTTGATACCTTTGAAAGTCAGTTGCTAGTTTAACTAATTGTGAATAAGTGCGTTTTTTTTTCAAATATTTAATAGCATAATTTCTGAAAGTGTTTTTGTTTCAATTATATTTTATTCCGTTAAGTCAACAGCAAATAATGAACAGAAAGTTTGCCCAAATAACAAACGCACGTGACATCTGCGGTAAGAGTTTTCCTATATGTATGTATGCACACATGTACATTCAAAACTAGCCTAAGAATTTAAACTTGCTAGATGGCGCTTTAGCAGTGAACTTATTTATTGTGTTCTGTAAAACTATTAGTCTGTTACTTGCGATTGCCATCACAGTGCAGATTATTATTTTATTTGATTAACATTGGGTTCAGGGTATTATCTAGTCGAGCACTCTCGACTAGAGTTTTCTTACTTGTTTTTTTTTTTTATATTTGAAAAGTAAAACTTTTATTTCATTTCACAACAGTAATGTAGTGCTCTTTGGTAACCACATTTTTTGTTTTTTGATCTGACGTTAACACAAAGCGGATGGTTCCCAACTCGTGAGCACGAAAACGTATAACTGCCCATGTGAAAAACAATGATTTTCCAAATTTATCAAGCAAACACAAAGCGATTGGCCTTGCGACTTTTTAATTGTCATTGCGAACCCAAGGCGAACCCAAGACGAACCCAAGGCGAACCGGAAATTGCAAACATTTGAAGCCAAACGGAAGATCCTTCGGAATCATTGGAATTCGAGGAATACATACATTTTCACCTGCGTACTTTCCGTGAATAATGGTTGCTTCAATAAAATTCGGCATGAGTCTTTTCACTGCAAGCCGAGTACCGTTGTAAAGTCGCGGTGGATTCAAATTACGTAATATAATAATAACTGAACCAACTTTTCAGTTATGTGGTGGAAATCCTGGTAACTCCAGAGAGTTCAAAAACTCCGCTGGATAATTTACTACATCATCGGGATTTGTATGTCACCAAATCGCCATCGATTCTTTGCGACGAGAATTGCTCGTTGACTTAACCAAGCATAATTCTGATAATTCTCACTAATGTTTGGGAAAACATTTTCAATAAGAGCTAATTGAGAGTCTACAAATTGGCAAAAGCGGTTGGTGAGAGTAATTAATCCAGTTGTCGCATCAACTGGGACTTTTCTATTTCCAACAGCTAACAATTGTTTGGAAAATTGTTCTGCACTTTGATCATTTTAGAGTTGAACTCTCATATTAGTGGTTAGCGATGTTTTTACGTTGTTGGGCCCAGCAATCAGCGCTTTATAAGAACTAAGAGCGGCAGTTCGCCAAACCTATTAGCATCTAAGAGAATTTTGTAAAGAGATTGCGCTCTCCTTTTTTAACGTTCATTCGTTCTCCCACGCAACGGCTCAGTCTGATCGGCCGGCTCGCGTAGATCGAATGTGTGCATATTTACTTTCGCTTGTCAAAAAGAAACGTTTTCTTTAACATACATATTTACATACATATGCATACTCGCATCTAATAAACAATTAAGACTCGCTAATCAAATTGTGTTTTAATCCAAAGCTATACGAAAAATCTCGATAGCTCAACATTTGGTGACCCCGACGTGATTCTTTTCTCTCTATGCATATACATGTACTTACATATGTACATATATGCATATCAACATAAACATATAAATATATAAATATATAAATGTACATATATATATTTAAGTTTCGTAAATACATTGTACATATTGTCGTGCACATATGCCGTTTATATAGCAATTGCCTTTTTACCGCTACTTCTTGCAAAGTCGCCAGACACTCTTTCGTTTCGTTTTGCAATACAGTGGTGTCCGTAAAAACAGTGCGTATAAACTTATTTCTACAGACATACATATGTATATATGTGCTCATCAGTTGTAACTTATTGGTGTACATACAAGTAACAAGTGACAAGTTAATAAACAATTAATAGCAACTAATTTCGGAACTGTGAGTTTCTATAACTTCGCACTCATACGTCGATTAAGCGTGCATAATCTCAGTGCAATTTCATGCTTGCCGTTAATTCTGTTGTTGTCATTGCACTCATTCGGTTCGGCTGCAATACTATCGCGTCCATAATAACGTTGCCAGTGCGCACTAATTCATACGGATGCAATAATTGGGTGAAATAATAGTGGCATATAATTGGAAATTAACTAAACTCTGTGCTGTGTTTAGTAAAATAGCTCAGAATCTGAGTTTTGCGCCCGTGCAATCTCCGCATATCAGCAACTGTGAACTCTATCGGTAATTCTCGTGTGCTTTACTCATCATGGCGAGCTTAAATGCTACTACAGTTGCGCCCGAAGAGCGAGCGAAATTTTATAAGCTCAAAGTCAAATCTGTGTTTGAACGCGTAAAAAGACTGCAAGCCAAGGTTGATTCTGATGCTCTTGCCGATCACAGTGACAGCACTTTAAACGTTCTTTTGGAGCATATTGGTAAGCTAAGCAATTCTTTTAGTGAAGCCCATGAAACTCTAGAGGAACTTGACTTTACTGAGATGGGCAGCGATTTACGCGGTGACTTCGATGACTTAATAATGGTCATGCAGTCAACCATAATGTCCGAAATTCAAGGTCGTACCGCTGAAATGCCCCATAGTTCCACGTTTAGTAGACCGATGGTCCCTACTCAAGTTCCCGCTCCCAAGGTACATTCCGCACCTGCACTGCCGCCTTTAAAGCTGCCTACGTTCAGCGGTGGATATGCCAATTGGGCTGATTTCTACTCAATGTTTTCAACAATCATTGATATCAGGCCAGAAATCAGCAACATGGAAAAGCTTCAGCATCTACGGTCTTGTCTGGATGGTGCAGCGTTGGATACAATTCGATCTTTGGAAATTTCTAACGACAACTATACGATGGCCATAAAGCTATTGAAACAAAGATATGATAACCGACGTTTAATTTTTCAAGCCCACATCGTAAAGATCTTAGGGCTGAAAAGGGTAGAAAATGGATCCATAACCAAGCTGCGAGAATTGTCCGACAGCTTCAATGTACATATGCGTGCACTCAGTAGCCTGGGCACAACAGAACAGATAGCCAGTGCCATCATTGCTCAGGTGCTGTTACAGAAGCTTGATGTGGCCTCACAAGCTAAATGGGAAGAGAAATTGGAGGATTCAGAGATGGCGTCCCATATACCTGCATATGAAGAAGTGGCCTCTTTCCTTGAGCTTCGCTGCCGCACTTTGGAATCAATGGAATTTTCTCTAAATAACTATTCATCCAGTAAGCAGGTGAATTCTAGCAGTAAATTGGCCAACAGCCGGTCCACATTTCTTGTAACAGACCACAGTGCACACAGTTGCGTTTTTTGTAATGATCCTGAGCATACAATCTATAAATGCTCAAGATTCGCAAACCTATCGCCTACTCTTCGTCTGAATGAAGTCAAGAAGGCTGGGCTATGCTTAAATTGCTTGAAAGGCGGCCATCAGTCGAGACAATGTGGCTCGCGTAGTTGTCGGGTCTGTGGAGTCAAGCATCATACGCTTCTCCACCTTGGCAACTCCAGCACATCGCAGGCAGTAACTCCGTTCCATCAGCAATCCTCATCATCAGGGATGCAGATCACTCCTACTCAGCCCTCAGCTCCGTCCACTACTCTCCTGGCTCAAGATCTGAACAGCGATGTTGCGCTCCTGGCTACCGCAGTGGTTCTGGCCAAGAATCGGTTTGGCGAACTTGTTCCTTGTCGTGCACTCTTAGATTCAGGCTCCCAGGTACATCTTGTTACAGCCAGGTTTGCCAATCTGCTACAACTTAAGAGATCAAGGTCATATGCGTCTGTACGTGGCTTAGGCGACTCCAATTTTGGCACCGATGGAAGCACCATTTGCCTCACCTTGCAGGCTCACGCATCGGAGTACGCGACTAGCATAACGGCCATGGTAGCAGCAAATATAACTGGCAGGCAGCCCAGTTCTAATATAAATACAAGCAATTGGAGTATACCGCAGAATATAGTCTTGGCAGATCCAGCTTTCGATAAGCCACAGCGAATAGATTTGCTTATCGGAGTCAGCCTTTTCTATGACTTGCTCTGTGTGGGTCAAGTCAAGTTGGCGCCTGGGCTTCCACTGCTGCAGAAGACTCGTCTTGGTTGGGTTGTATCGGGGGGCAAAGCTAGCGGCCACAATTCCACACTAATAGTTTCAAAGACGCCTTCGGATCCAGGTCCAGACTCCGCTACTGATATCCAATTGGACAGTCTCGTTCGTCGTTTCTGGGAGACTGAGAGCTGCAGCGACCCTGTAGTAAACATTAGTAAGGAGGAATCAGATTGCGAAGCGCATTTTGTGAGGCATTACAAACGATTGCCCAGTGGCCAATATTCAGTACGCTTGCCTGTTAAGCTTAATTACGAGCTTCTTGGAGAGTCTTATCAGCAAGCGCTGCGGCGGTTTCTTAATTTGGAGAAGAAATTGAATCGCTTGCCTCATATAAAGTCTCAATATTCAGCGTTCTTGGATGAGTATTCTGAGCTGGGTCACATGTCACGCGTTCCTCGCAGCTCATTTCATCAATGCAGATATTTTCTTCCTCATCACTGCGTTTTGAAAGAAGATAGCTCAACTACCAAACTTCGAGTCGTCTTTGATGGATCAGCAGCTACATCAACTGGTTATTCGCTGAACGACATTCTAATGTCAGGTCCTGTCATTCAGCCGAAAATGATCGACATATTGCTGCGTTTCCGGTCCTATCCAGTTGCACTCACCGGTGATATTTGCAAAATGTATCGTTGCGTGAAGGTGCCTGAGCCAGACAGCTATCTGCAATGCATTCTATGGAGGAATTCACCAGATGATGAGTTAGAAGTGTTCAAGCTTGATACGGTCACATATGGCACAAAACCTGCATCATTCTTGTCTGTGCGTGCCATGCATCAGCTCGCCATAGATGAAAGGGATACCTTCCCAGTCGGTTCCGAGGCATTACTTCGCGATTTCTATGTCGACGATTTGATCTCTGGAGGAAATTCAGTCGAAGAGGCAAGACGCGTCATGCAAGAAACAGCTGGAATATTGGCATGTGGCCGGTTCAAGTTGCGAAAGTGGTGTTCAAGCCATCCCATGGTGCTGGACGGCGTAACAGAGTGCGACAAGGAATCACTCATTAGGTTCAATGATGGCAGCGACATTACTAAGACACTTGGCCTCGCATGGGATCCATCATCTGATCAACTTTTGTTCTCATATTTAGCTATGGATTTGACCACTAAGCCATCCAGGCGTTCTGTCCTCTCGTCTATTGCTCGTTTTACGATCCCCTCGGACTGGTCGGCCCAATAATAACAAAGGCTAAAATTTTCTTGCAACAACTCTGGAGGCATAAACTTGATTGGGACGAGAGCCTTCCAGCAGCATTTCAACTGCATTGGCTGGGCATCTGCAGTAGCTTTGGCAACGGTCTGAGAGTGTCTTTCCCAGGTTGGCATTGGTACCAGGAGAAAAGGTTGAGGTCCATGGATTCTGCGATGCCAGCATCGAGGCGTACGGAGCCTGCATCTATATTGTATCCAAAGGGCAACATAGCACCAGCAGGTTACTTTGTTCAAAGTCTCGAGTTTCTCCCTTGAAAACGCTCACGATTCCCAAGTTGGAGCTATGTGGGGCAGAGTTGCTTGCACGTTTAATGGATGAAGTGGCTCGTTTAGGAATTTTCGAAGGGGAATTTCACTGTTGGTCCGACTCTACTGTAGCGCTATCTTGGATTAATGACGAGCCCGGGCGATTTAACATTTTTGTTTCAAATCGCATCGCCACGATACAGGATCTCACATCAACAATGGAATGGCACTACGTACCTACTGTGCTGAATCCCGCAGATATGTTATCTCGAGGTTCATTGCCCGCTGAGTTGAACACATCATTACTTTGGTTCAGCGGTCCTGATTTCATTTGGTCTGACAATGCCACAAACTTTCTTGGCGCCCGCAACCAGCTTCAGGAGCTGAAGCGTCTATTCCTGTCTGACGCCCACCAGAATGCTGTGAAGGACTTCTGCCTGGCGGAATCAATCGAATGGCATTTCATCCCTCCACGATCTCCTCACTTTGGAGGCTTGTGGGAGGCTGCAGTGAAGACGGCGAAGCATCATTTCTATCGATCAGTTGGCCCTTCTGTCCTAACTTATGATGAGCTTCGCACACTGGTCTGCAACATTGCTGCTGTCATTAATTCACGCCCTTTAGTTTCAATTTCAGAGCACCCAGCAGACTTGGACGTACTGACGCCTGCGCATTTCCTGAACGGTGGTCCTCCTTCATCCTTCAGCGAGCCTAACCTCACGAGGCTCAATTTTAATCGCCTGGATGCCTGGCAGCGCGTAAGCTATCTCCAGCAGGTATTCTGGACACGTTGGCAAGACGAATACCTCAACTTATTACAACAGCGGGCTAAATGGAGAACTTCTAAGTCTGGTTTGGCGGTTGGCGACGTTGTTCTCGTAAAGGATGAGAATCTTCCGCCGCTTAAGTGGCCACTGGCCAGAATAATTGAACTTATCCCTGGAGGTGACGGCGTTGCACGGGTGGCCGTGCTCAAAACTGAAGCTGGCGAGACAAGAAGAGCTACAAACAAGCTGTGCTTGCTGCCCCTTAAGGATTCTGTTTAAGACTAAGTCTTCAACGGGGGGAGGATGTTGGGCCCAGCAATCAGCGCTTTATAAGAACTAAGAGCGGCAGTTCGCCAAACCTATTAGCATCTAAGAGAATTTTGTAAAGAGATTGCGCTCTCCTTTTTTAACGTTCATTCGTTCTCCCACGCAACGGCTCAGTCTGATCGGCCGGCTCGCGTAGATCGAATGTGTGCATATTTACTTTCGCTTGTCAAAAAGAAACGTTTTCTTTAACATACATATTTACATACATATGCATACTCGCATCTAATAAACAATTAAGACTCGCTAATCAAATTGTGTTTTAATCCAAAGCTATACGAAAAATCTCGATAGCTCAACATTTGGTGACCCCGACGTGATTCTTTTCTCTCTATGCATATACATGTACTTACATATGTACATATATGCATATCAACATAACCATATAAATATATAAATATATAAATTTTCGTAAATACATTGTACATATTGTCGTGCACATATGCCGTTTATATAGCAATTGCCTTTTTACCGCTACTTCTTGCAAAGTCGCCAGACACTCTTTCGTTTCGTTTTGCAATACAGTGGTGTCCGTAAAAACAGTGCGTATAAACTTATTTCTACAGACATACATATGTATATATGTGCTCATCAGTTGTAACTTATTGGTGTACATACAAGTAACAAGTGACAAGTTAATAAACAATTAATAGCAACTAATTTCGGAACTGTGAGTTTCTATAACTTCGCACTCATACGTCGATTAAGCGTGCATAATCTCAGTGCAATTTCATGCTTGCCGTTAATTCTGTTGTTGTCATTGCACTCATTCGGTTCGGCTGCAATACTATCGCGTCCATAATAACGTTGCCAGTGCGCACTAATTCATACGGATGCAATAATTGGGTGAAATAATAGTGGCATATAATTGGAAATTAACTAAACTCTGTGCTGTGTTTAGTAAAATAGCTCAGAATCTGAGTTTTGCGCCCGTGCAATCTCCGCATATCAGCAACTGTGAACTCTATCGGTAATTCTCGTGTGCTTTACTCATCATGGCGAGCTTAATTGCTACTACAGTTGCGCCCGAAGAGCGAGCGAAATTTTATAAGCTCAAAGTCAAATCTGTGTTTGAACGCGTAAAAAGACTGCAAGCCAAGGTTGATTCTGATGCTCTTGCCGATCACAGTGACAGCACTTTAAACGTTCTTTTGGAGCATATTGGTAAGCTAAGCAATTCTTTTAGTGAAGCCCATGAAACTCTAGAGGAACTTGACTTTACTGAGATGGGCAGCGATTTACGCGGTGACTTCGATGACTTAATAATGGTCATGCAGTCAACCATAATGTCCGAAATTCAAGGTCGTACCGCTGAAATGCCCCATAGTTCCACGTTTTAGTAGACCGATGGTCCCTACTCAAGTTCCCGCTCCCAAGGTACATTCCGCACCTGCACTGCCGCCTTTACAGCTGCCTACGTTCAGCGGTGGATATGCCAATTGGGCTGATTTCTACTCAATGTTTTTCAACAATCATTGATATCAGGCCAGAAAATCAGCAGCATGGAAAAGCTTCAGCATCTACGGTCTTGTCTGGATGGTGCAGCGTTGGATACAATTCGATCTTTGGAAATTTCTAACGACAACTATACGATGGCCATAAAGCTATTGAAACAAAGATATGATAACCGACGTTTAATTTTTCAAGCCCACATCGTAAAGATCTTAGGGCTGAAAAGGGTAGAAAATGGATCCATAACCAAGCTGCGAGAATTGTCCGACAGCTTCAATGTACATATGCGTGCCTCAGTAGCCTGGCACAACAGAAACAGATAGCCAGTGCCCATCATTGCTCAGGTGCTGTTACAGAAACTTGATGTGGCCTCACAAAGCCTAAATGGGAAGAGAAATTGGGGCATTCAGAGATGGCGTCCCATACCTGCATATGAAGAAGTGCCTCTTTCCTTGAGCTTCGCTGCCGCACTTTGGAATCAATGGAATTTCTCTAAATAACTATTCATCCAGTAAGCAGGTGAATTCTAGCAGTAAATTGGGCCAACAGCCGGTCCACATTTCTTGTAACAGACCACAGTGCACACAGTGGCGTTTTTTGTAATGATCCTGAGCATACAATCTATAAATGCTCAAGATTCGCAACCTATCGCCTACTCTTCGTCTGAATGAAGTCAAGAAGGCTGGGCTATGCTTAATTATTGCTTGAAAGGCGGCCATCAGTCGAGACAATGTGGCTCGCGTAGTTGTCGGTCTGTGGAGTCAAGCATCATACGCTTCTCCACCTTCCCCCTTGGCAACTCCAGCACATCGCAGGCAGTAACTCCGTTCCATCAGCAATGCTCATCATCAGGGATGCAGATCACTCCTACTCAGCCCTCAGCTCCGTCCACTACTCTCCTGGCTCAAGATCTGAACAGCGATGTTGCGCTCCTGGCTACCGCAGTGGTTCTGGCCAAGAATCGGTTTGGCGAACTTGTTCCTTGTCGTGCACTCTTAGATTCAGGCTCCCAGGTACATCTTGTTACAGCCAGGTTTGCCAATCTGCTACAACTTAAAGAGATCAAGGTCATATGCGTCTGTACGTGGCTTAGGCGACTCCAATTTTGCCACCGATGGAAGCACCATTTGCCTCAGCTTGCAAGATCACGCATCGGTACGCGACTAGCATAACGGCCATGGTAGCAGCAAATATAACTGGCAGGCAGCCCAGTTCTAATATAAATACAAGCAATTGGAGTATACCGCAGAATATAGTCTTGGCAGATCCAGCTTTCTATAAGCCACAGCGAATAGATTTGCTTATCGGAGTCAGCCTTTTCTATGACTTGCTCTGTGTGGGTCAAGTCAAGTTGGCGCCTGGGCTTCCACTGCTGCAGAAGACTCGTCTTGGTTGGGTTGTATCGGGGGCAAAGCTAGCGGCCACAATTCCACACTAATAGTTTCAAAGACGCCTTCGGATCCAGGTCCAGACTCCGCTACTGATATCCAATGGACAGTCTCGTTCGTCGTTTCTGGAGACTGAGAGCTGCAGCGACCCTGTAGTAAACATTAGTAAGTAGGAATCAGATTGCGAAGCGCATTTTGTGAGGCATTACAAACGATTGCCCAGTGGCCAATATTCAGTACGCTTGCCTGTTAAGCTTAATTACGAGCTTCTTGGAGAGTCTTATCAGCAAGCGCTGCGGCGGTTTCTTAATTTGGAGAAGAAATTGAATCGCTTGCCTCATATAAAGTCTCAATATTCAGCGTTCTTGGATGAGTATTCTGAGCTGGGTCACATGTCACGCGTTCCTCGCAGCTCATTTCATCAATGCAGATATTTTTTTCCTCATCACTGCGCTTTGAAAGAAGATAGCTCAACTACCAAACTTCGAGTCGTCTTTGATGGATCAGCAGCTACATCAACTGGTTATTCGCTCAATGACATTCTATGTCAGGTCCTGTCATTCAGCCGAAAATGATCGACATATTGCTGCGTTTCCGGTCTATCCAGTTTGCACTCACGGTGATATTTGCAAATGTATCGTTGCGTGAAGTGCCTGAGCCAGCAGACAGCTATCTGCAATGCATTCTATGGAGGAATTCACCAGATGATAGTTAGAAGTGTTCAAGCTTGATACGGTCACATATGGTACAAAACCTGCATCATTCTTGTCTGTGCGTGCCATGCATCAGCTCGCCATAGATGAAAGGGATACCTTCCCAGTCGGTTCCGAGGCATTACTTCGCGATTTCTATGTCGACGATTTGATCTCTGGAGAAATTCAGTCGAAGAGGCAAGACGCGTCATGCAA